>JAQMYK010000007.1:3233685-3246000 GCA_030014345.1 Clarias buthupogon
TAATTTAATCAAGCACGAGAGTTTCACGCTGCAACGAGCCATATTACATGCGCAACAATTCCGCGTCTGTTTCTGTACATTTAAATCATGTTTTTATTAAGTACTCGGTATCGACGAGTACTGAAATTCAAGTACTCGTACTCGTACTCGTTTTCCAAAAAAGTGGTATCAGTGCATCCCTACCTGGCAGTAATCAGGCCTGGGTGTGGCCAGTGAAATTTAACTCAGCTTTCCAAAAATCACAGTTCACTCAGCAGTTAGCAAAGAGGCAATTACTTTTTCACAGGGTAGGTAGGTGGGTAGGTAGGTTAGGTCAGCTTTTTTCCCTTCATCATTTAAAAACTATTTATTCGGGTTATCTTTGATGATCTAAATAATTAAAGTGTGACAAATATGCAAAAAAATTAAATCAGGAAGGGGGCAAAAACTTTTTCACTGCGCTGTACCTCATGACAGCTCTGTAGGACAGTTTCGAGCCGAGGAAACTTAATTCTTAACTTTTTCTAACTTAATTCTTAGAACACATCTCGTCTGTAAAGAAAAAGAGCAGTAGCAGATATACTGTAAATAAATTATATAAATTCATTCTAATGGCACTTTACATCAGGATTAATTGTAGTATCCGTAAACACTAACTGTGGTAAAAGAGAAAAATGTTTTGGACTTGTCTTTGGGAATTTGCCAATTTGCATTAGCCAGTGCCAAAAAAAAAAAAAACACAGGATTTTGAAGTTGATTTAACTTAAACATAAAAGTGCAATGAGTGATAACCATATAATAGTATAAACACAGTAAGATTCTTTAAAGATACAGTACACAAATAAAATTATAATTAAAATCAGTGAGCACACCATTAACCTTCTTATATTTATCGTATATCGGATCATAACTATCATGATCATCTTTCGAGCATAACTTCTCATGCATAGCCATGATATCTTATTGTGGTGTACTTTCCAAAAGGTGAACGAATACCTGAAGGAGATCATCATTCAGGAGCAAAGCAGGAGAGAGGCGCAGAGGGCGGAGCCCCTCGAGATCCCCAAGGTAAGTTACCCAGCTTCATGTTTAGAAATGATTTGAATAATTTTGGCAGCGTTCCTGTGCTTTTTTATTTCGTAATGCAAACACGCAAACCGAACAGGAGTTTTATATCAGAACTGACTTTTCTCATTTCATAATAGATTATAAGTAGATTATAACTATCATTAGTATGTAGTAGTAGATTTATAAAGAAATATCCATCTGATGAACGAAACATTGGGAATAAAATGAAAACCAAGAAAACAGAAGAAAAGTTCTCCACCATAACGCCCGGTGTAAGACATCGTAATTAATGAATCTGGAGAAAGTGAACTGGACGTGGTTGCAGCCTCGGCTGGTTTGGAGACGTGGTCTTCAAATATCTGGTGAATGTTTATGTTAAATGGAATTACGATTCAATCCTCAGAGACATTTATATGCGCCTGTGTAAACCGTTTCTGAGGTCACCTGTCACTCTGCCCTGCCTTGAACCACACACACGTCATGTTGCTGTATAAGGGATTTTTTTCTGGCTTCGTAGACTCGTGTTTGAGCTGCTGTGTGGAATCTCTCAGTTTGATGTTACGATCTCGACGTTTGCTGATGTGTCTTCTGCATTTTTTGAACGCCATACACTCCCATGCTGCGTCCTCGGTGAAGCCCGGATGCTTTCGGTTCACTCAGCTTCACTCAACTTCCAGTTTAGGCAAAGAACCAACAAACAGAGCAAGAGAAGGAAAACTTCATGAGTTTATTGGTATGGATTAATGTAAATAAGCTGCTTTGTGCTGAGAGATGAGGTTTCATAAATAAGAAAATACATGAACATGAGCAAGTCACATGTATGTATAAAATACATACTTTTTTTTTTTTTTTTTTATTCTAAATAAAATTTTAAGTAGTTTTTAAAAGTGCCACTACAAACTGTTTTTAATTTTTATTTTAAATCAAATTTAAATAATTTTAAAAGTCTTAGTGCTATTATTTTTTATTTCTTCTTATGATTATTTTTTTTCTCTTTTATGTAAAGCACTTTGAATGAAATGTGCTATACAAATAAACTTGCCTTGCCTAAAGATCAAAGAACTAAAGATCAAATGCAATCAAAGAACATGATAGAGCAAAGAACATGCTAATCTTTTTATTAATAAGCAAAAACCTGAGTTGATGGAAATTGAAGAAAACTGTACAAACACTTGATTTGCAAATGTACATCATGACAAATCTGAGCAGAAAATGTGTAACTTTCACTTAATCTGTATTTTCAACATTTAGAATCTACAATCCGCTACGCTTCAATCCGAAACTATTCCCGAATTAGAGATTCCAGTTTAACTGTTTACATGGACGCTGATCCGATACGAAGTTCGCTTACACACTCAGACTGAGCAGCACGTATCTCTGTCATCTGCCATGATTATTATTTGTAAGCAAACTTAGCCATTAATTCACTCTGACCTCACAGAATGAAAATGTGTAAATAGTTCAGAGTGCGCCACCTGTACGTTCGTAATAAACCTCCTCAGACGTCTCCAAAGACTCAAAACTCAACTTGACACTGACACACAGGTTAAGTGGCTTCTAACACGTGATTTTCTTTAGACTAATTAGCGCTTGTGGTGTTTTGAGACTTGTGTAAACGTGTGTAATGAGTGGGTTTGAGACTAATCCGCTCACGGAGGTGATTTTTTGTTAACATAAAAACGTGTTTCTGTTGCGCCACTCCGAAGCTTCTGCGCTCTGTACAAAATCGTTTATATCCGAGGTGATCTGTGTCACCGGTCACGGCCAATCAAACCGAAAACCAGCCAATTCTGGTCACTGGCCGAACGACCGGTTCATCTGTATTATAAACGTAAAAATAGATTTTGGCGATACGCGAATCATCACACAAAAGAATCTGAAACGAAAGAAACTTAATCGATTTTTTCTATTATCTTTACAGTATACTGATTAGTACTGGAATGTAAGAGTCCATGTGAACACACCTAATGTTTTTTTTTTTTTTTAGCTGTGAAGAATAAAAACTCCTTCTCTAACCATGCACTGATTCTCCAACCCGCTCCAAGTCATAAAGGTCCTAAGAGACCTTTGCATGTAGCAAAGCCCAGTACAGTTCTCGGACACTTCTTTAAGGAAATTCCTCAACAACATAAAAAAACAAACGAGAGAGAGAAGCATTCTCATTAACCCTTATTGCATGTCATTGTCCCTGAGTCCTGATCTCTCTGAGCTGCATCGCTGTCCCAGCTCTAGAGTAACCCCAGTGATTCCTGACCCCTTCTGCAGCTTTAAACCAACAGGAATGAACAGAACGCCGTTTCTTCCCAGTGACTACATCAGTGTTCCACTTAAAGTAACGAGCTATTGATTAATCAGGAAATCAAATCCCACCAGCACTACTTTCTTTTCTTCTTTCATTCTTTCGTTCTTTTTTTTTTCTAATGGAATCAGATTTTCCACCCTGATCCTGACTCCTGTTCCTCTCTCTCTCTCTCTCTCTCTCTCTCTTTCACTCTGTTTTCTGATTGAAGTCTCCAACTAAATGGTATATGAAGCTGGTTCCTGTAAGTTTCAACACCAATGTGTTTTTTCTTCTCCTTCATCTGTCAAGTCAGTCAATCCACGTCCATCGCTGTATTGCATGAGGAATCCTGTCTAGGAGTTCATACGTGTTCATCTTCCTCAGTGTGTGTCACATCACTCATCAATTAGGTTCCAAAAAAATAGATTTTTCTCATTGTTTGAACCCCATGGTAACTACTATCATAATTCATAGAGCATCATATAAACATAGAAACTCTGGCAGAGATTGAAACAGATTCAAAGTGACTACTTAGGGGTGTTCGAGTCAAACTTTTGATAGTGCAGAATAACAGAACACAGTTACGAGAGTAAAAACTGCCTTTATTTCTCTTTATAATCCCCTGCTACACTAATGCACTTATCTCTCAGCATTTCACAAGGTAGAAAGTTTTCTCAGTACGCCGGACCCATAATCAGACTGCTCGATTAATATGTGAAACGCCGGCCTTCCAGGAACTTCATTAATGTCTCAAACATGTGGAAATGGCAGACTGATGCGTCTCCTACACAAGTCGGCTACGATTTATCAATCGATTTACATCATTCAAATGCTTTACTGCAGCTAAAAGACTGAAAATGTCAATCGCTTTTACGCCTTTATTCACCAGATGTTTTATCACAAGTCCTGGTTTGACTTGAACACCCCTGGTTTAAAAAAAAAAAAAAAAACATTCTAGACATTTCTACTCATTTATCTTTTTATTCTAATTTATCTTTTTATTCTACTGGCAGATAGTTTAAGTGTTTCTTATATTTATGAACTAAATTATCTACCAATAGAATAAAAAAATTGTCACAATAAAAAAAGCAAAAATGTCACAATGTACGTTTAATAGTCTTGTAATCTTATATTAGGATATCAGATATTCATCACTTGCTTTTGCTTGTTTTTGCAGCACATTTACTATTTAAAAATCTGCTTCCGTTATCCTTTATTAAATTTAGTTTTCATTCATTTTTAAAATTTTTCATTTCATGCCATTTTGACTTGATGTTTCTATTCATGTTTGTTTTGTGTCAAAAAATGATGTGTTCTCGATGCTGGTAATCTCTGCTCACTGATGTGTGTGTGTGTGTGTGTGTGTGTGTGTGTGTGTGTGTGCGCGCTGGGACGCAGGCCCGCTATAGAAAGGAGCAGACGTTGCCTAAAACAGTACCTTGGATCCCCCCGGTGGACAACCTGCTGAAGGACAGCACAGATGGCTGCGCCCTCGCCGCACTGCTGCACTTCTTTTGCCCTGACCTCGTTAATCTAGAGGGTACGAACCCCTGCTGCGTATGTGCTTGTGTGTGTGTGTGTGTGTGTGTGTGTGTGTGTGTGTGTGTGTGTGTGTGTGCATGCGCACAATGGTTTTTTTTTATTTTTTTTTGTTCTGTCCTGATGCCTCAGATAAGGTCATCAATTAAACCATTCTTCATGTTAATCATCGTCGCGACACGCTTACCGTAATCTCATCAGGCGTGAGGTCTTATCAGCTCAAGCATAAAGTAGAAATCAATTATGTATTGACGAAGAGAACGTCATGTGATGTTTGGTGTCTGATTGGTGGAGCCCTTCAGTACTTCTGCCTTGTGCCGTGTTTCGTCTCTCAAAACCCCTTCTTACCTTCGACAGACGTGTGCCTGAAAGAGACCATGTCGTTAGCGGACAGCATGTACAATCTGCAGCTGGTTCAGGACTTCTGCCGCGAGCAACTGAACCACTGCTGCCACTTCAGCCTGGAGGATATGCTCTACGCCTCTTCTTCCATGAAAGTAAGACGTCATTTCATCAGATTTGGTAGAAACGAACCGTATCGAACCACTGACACAACCATCATCCATGTCGTTATACAGTATGTGTCTATATAGAGTTTGAAATGATTAAATGTAATTGTGCTCTTCCTGTATTCGAGACCTAGACACATGCATCAAAGCTTTTTCTCGCTCCCTGTGCCGTGTCTTCAGTGCTAGACCGACTGAACACGACAGTGACAGCGGTATATGATGTCAAGGCCGAGTTTTTGTTTTAAAAAAAATATTATATTGCACTGCTTTGCTTTTACAAGCAGAAGGGGACAGCGAGTAGGCGCTCAGTTCGCTCACGTTTGCCAAAGAGGTGAGTCACGCATTACAAAACAGTGAGCGGTGTGAGGCTCCCCATGGTAACGTACGTATTCTCAGACTCTCAGATATAAAGACACGCTAGAATATAAATCACTCCCAGACTTGTATGTGAAGGAAAAAATACAATCATCCTTGAAGTTAATGGCTAAAACAAATGTCGTGGAATATTGTTTAACGTAAAGAGAGTTTAGGTCCAAAAGACGACTTCATGGGACGCACAGTAGCCGTAACAACGCTTGACTTGTTCCGCTTATGAAATTTGTTCCATGATGTAATTTCATTTATATTATGACATTTGGCAGACGCCCTTACCCACAGAGACTTACTGTACCTTTTTATATGATTGTGCAGTTGAGGGTCATGGGGTTTAAACCTGGTACCTTCTGAACTGTAAGTCCAATTCCTTAACTACTGAGCTACCCCCGTCTCGCGCATATCGAATGATATGAATACCGATAATGCATCCATGTAATTAAATATTTCCCACTTCGCACCCTCAGTGAAATTGAATATTTAAGCGAATCACAATATTAAATATCTCTCCAGAAGATGTAGATATCCTCGTAGTAGTAAACTGTATACTCCCCGGCTTCAGTGTGATTTTACAGCAAAACAGATCAATTCAGTTCAGATTTATTTATATTGTGTAGCGTTTTTAAAAACGTTTACAGAATAAAAAATCAAAGCGCTCGATAATTATTGAACATTTCCATTAAAAAGAAATTGTAACACTACAGAGGGGTCACGTAGACTGTTGTGTGCTTCTAACTCACACCAAGACCCGCTTATCGATCATGTGATGGCCAGGTGTCCGTATACTTTTGGTTATATGGTGTACTTGACTCGATGCTTTTGCAAGGGAGTCCTCGATTGATTCTTGTTATTTTAAAATGTCATGGCAACTAAATTGCCCTTAGTGAGCCTGTGGGTATGTGTGCCATGCAATGGATTGGCACTGTCCAAATGATGCCCCCTAGGATCAGTTCAGCCTTTATTTGTCACATATTTATTACTGCACAGTGAAATTCCTTATTTTTTGCATATCCCAGCTTTCTGTTAGTAGACAGGAGTCAGTCTAAATTTAATTAACATCATTGGATGTTTTCAATATGTGTGCAATAGCATTATAAAAAAATATCTAATGCTCTGTATGTTAAAATTGCCTAACACGAAAAGGAATCTACAACAAAGGGAGCTGCAAGTAAAATGTTTGATTTATAGTTTGTCTACACTCAAATGCGAGTATTGCCAAAGGGAAACTTTACAAGATGAGCCAGTCTGCCCGGCCGGGGACCCGTCTGTGTTCAAGGTTGTGTATTAATGTGTTAAACAGGATATACATGTGGTTTGAGTATTATGTTTTGTTGATTGAGTGAGAAATGTAAATGCTGGAGTTGCTCTTATTGATCATGTTTAATAGTGTTTTTAAAGACAAATCATTCACAATCTTTAGTGTATTTCATGCTCATTCATGGATAAAGCCCTCATGAATGCACAGTTCAGTGATTTTGTCTTTAACAGTGAAGTTAAATTAAGAAAAGCAGAAATATATTGTGGCTCTATGAAGAGCAATCTTTGTAAACTAAGACTTTTCCTCTTAATTCTTTTGTCCGTTAACAGAACAACTACCTTGTGTTTATGGCTGAGCTCTTCTGGTGGTTCGAAGTGGTTAAGCCATCTTTTGTGCGGCCTCAGGTTTTAGTCAACGATGGTAAATTAAGTCAGCTAACATTCTCATTAATGATGTACATATTTGTTGACAAGTACACAACCTGACTTTGGGCTCTGTGGCCTTTAGCACCAGCTCCATCACTGAAGAATGTGCCGTTTGTGCCAATCTCAAAAGTCACAAAGAGAAGCTTCATGGAAAGACCTCCCAGTCCAGACAGACCAAGGTATAGTATATTTTTACAATTTTAGAGACTGCCGTGTGATCCTGTGCCTCACTAATGTGTGCTCCTGACTTTTAGTCTCCCGCTTCGACCACAGCCTATAACCCCAAACTCAGGTAAAATAATTTCAGAAAGCCGTTTTGATGTATCATTCATTTCCCTTTCTATGACCTGCTGAGCCATGCGCATTCCTAAAATATTAACCACGGTTTGCCTTGCTGAACAGGTGAGATCAGACGATCAACCTCCATGTCATTTGTTGACAGCTTTTTGGGGACTTGGCCCAAGGAGAGGAGGTGTGAACACTTTAGACATATCTTGTTCAGTACCCCTGTATTTGTTAGAAAACACTTGAGACATTTTTAAACCTGTGTTAAGTACACTTTACATATCATTTGTTTAGGTCAGGGACTCAGGGAGTATCCTTCGACATCCCATTTGATAAGGACAGCACCACTCAAGCAACTACGCCACCCAAACGGGGTATGACCAGGTCTGTAAGTACTGAGGGATTTGGGCTCAAAGTAGCCAAGGGAATGAAACGAAATCTGTCCTTCCAACCTGTCAATGGACAAAATATCGGTATTGAGGAAGAGGGCTGTCCGGATACACTTGTTGGAATCCAACACGGTGGTCTAAATGGCATGGCACAAAGTAGCATCGAGGAAGCTCTGGAAATAATTCATAGTTCAGAAGAGCAACAGGAAGACATAAGGGTTGAGCCAGAGAATGAGGGTTTCTTCCTTCACACGCAGACCAAAGGAGAGACCACCCCCAAAACCGAAGCTGGAGAAGCAGACACTCTGTCAGAGGCCATGGGGATTTCAAGTGCTTCAACTACTGAGGTGGACACTGGAATCCACGTGAAGACAGAAGATATCCAAGAGACACTGGATGACGACTCATCGCTGAGAGACTGCACAACAAGTATGGAGTTAGATGCGGACCAGGACTTTGAGACTAGAGCAAGTTACAGCCAGGACTCTATTAGTTCATATCCCGGCAGTGTTGGTGCCAAGTCTCCGATAGCTGATACACCCATGGGAGTTACCCCAAAAATGACCAGCTTTGCTGAACAAAAGTTGAAAAAACTCAATCCAAATGCAGAGTCCAAAGGAGGCACCTCTCAGGGGACCACACCTGACAGTTCAGATCTCAACCTTTCCCACTCAGTCTCCTGGGCGCCCTCACCAGAGACAAGCCCGGCCCATCAGCCCCAAAGGGATCCGGCGCAAGCCATGGCCGCTGAAATGGTGCAGCTGCGTATGCGTCTGGAAGAAAAGCGCAGAGCCATAGAAGCTCAGAAGAAAAAGGTGGAAGCTGCCTTCACACGCCACAGACAAAAGATGGGGCATAGTGCCTTTCTCACAGTGGTCAAGAGAAAGAATGATGGTACCTCACCAATCCAGGAGAACACCACAAGCCCTGAGGGTACCAAGACATTGCCTGATACTGCGAAATCTCCAGAAAAGTCTCCTGTCAAGGCCCTTAGTGAAGAGAACACTTCTGAGGCAGAACTGGTAGAGTACACACGTTCTATTCAAAAGTTAAACGATTCCCTGAGCTTTTTGCAAACAGAGATGCAGCGTCTGGCTCAGCAGCAGGAGATCATCATGCAAATGCGGGAACAGCAGGCCTGGGTTGTGTGTCCACAACAGCCTTCACCGCAGAAACAGGTACGAGAGCTTAGAGGAAGCGGAGCTCGCTCCTCAGGTTCCCCATCACCGGCTGACTCCCCTCATGTCACCCATCGCTCACCTACCAATATCAAGAGGAAGTCGGCTTCCTTCCACTCCAAAACCCCACGAACACCCAGGCCTACTGAGCTGAAGATCACGCCGTTCAACCGAGTTCTCACAGTCCCCCAGTCTGTTGACAGCCTACCTCGTCTGCGCAGATTCTCACCCTCTCAATCCGTATCCAGCTCCTTTGCATATCTGGGGAATGATTTGAAAGCAAACAAAAATAATATGCAAGCTGAAACCTTGTGTCCAGATGGTGCTGCTTCTGATCTCCTTTCACCCACCAAAGACATACAACTGCAGGAAACTGAAACAGACATCGAAGACTTTAGAGAGTTAGAGGACAGCATAGAGGAGACCATCAAGGTGAAGGATGTAGGAAAAGAATCAGATGGAGAACTTAAGCCCACAATGGAATCTAGTGTTTCAGAGGTGCTGTCACAAGCCGTGAAAGAAACCTTCATAGTAACTCCTACTGAGAAGCCAGTAGATTTAGTTAGTCAAAACAACAAAAACTTGATCGAGGTGCCACTCTCAATCCTAAAGCCTCTTGATGGACAAGCATTGGAAGAGGCTGGAGAGCCCTTGACAGCAGGAGAGAACCAGGATGATGACCAGAAGATGTGCTGTGGATTCTTCTTTAAGGTTCGTATATATTTCATATACTTTGATTTTAATAAGTAATGCAAAATTAGATGGGTCAAAAATTATCCGCACTCTGGCTGTAGAATTTATTTTTAATTAACTTTTAGAAAAGACAAATACCTGATTATTCAATATAATCTCATTGCTTTTCAATACACGTTGTCCATCTGTCACCAAGCTTTCATGTTCCCTCGTTAAAAAAATGTTTACAGTTAAGCTGCGAGCCATGAATGCACCGCTGTCCTCACTCCTTCATCACAAGTGAAACATCATCCTGGTAGAGCTGCTTTCAGGGGATCAAACAGGTAAAAGTCAGACGGAGCGAGAGCAGGACTATAAAGAAGATAATAAAGAGCAGGACTATAAAGCAGGACTATAAAGAGGATACATAATCTCATTGCTGTGGTTGTAGTAACAACCCCAGAGCCCCTCTAGTGGCAGGCTGCGGTAATATTTTTAACATCCATTCCCATACTACTGAAAGCAATTACATTTTGGCTATCCAAATTTCTGAAAATTATTTTTAATAGTAGTGTTTTAACCTAGATATTTTACCTAATGTTTTACTTGAAATGTACTTTTAATACAATAAAATTTGTTTTAATAAAGTGCACTGAAAGTCCAAACAGAGGACACGTCTACCTTCAGATAGGTAACTAACTACAGCTATCCAAGGGTGTCGTGATCTCGCATGACGATGCACGTCCGTACACTCTGCAAAAACTTCGGTTTGAGGTGTTAAAGCATCTTCTCTATAGTCCTGCTCTCGCTCCGTCTGACTTTTACCTGTTTGGTCCCCTGAAAGCAGCTCTACCAGGATGATGTTTCACTTGTGATGAAGGATTGAAGACAGCGGTGCATTCGTGGCTCACAGCTTAGCTGTAAAAAAATTTTTTAATGAGGGAATATGAAAGCTTGGTGACAGATGAACAACGTGTATTGAAAAGCAATGAGATTATGTTGAAAAATCAGGTATTTGTCTTTTCTAAAAGTTAATTAAAATAAATTCTACAGCCAGAGTGCGGATAATTTTCGACTCACCTAATTTTGCATTACTTATTTAAAAAATAATTACGTATTGGTGTAAGTTAGGCTTATGGCAGACGTACTGTAAGACAGCAGGGTTATAAATCAAAATGATCTTAAAGTGGCATTCCTACTTAGTGTATCTGTGGGTATACAGTTAACCACATGGTGCCTCAGACAAGTTACACGAGAACGTGTGTAGCTGTAATTTAGCAGTAATGCTAATTATAGACTGTTTGTCTAAAACGCTGCAGACAATATTAAAGCAGCAACAGAGAGCGATTTACTCGAAAGCTGTTATTGTTGTGACTTCCTCTGCCTTGTGTGTTTACCTCGCTGTCGCATCCGTTAATTAACAGGATGACGTGAAGGGGGAGGACAGCATGGCACTGAAGCGAGCTGCCCTGCTGGAGAAGAGGCAAAGGAGGGAACGAGAGAACCAGCAGAGGAAGCAGCAGCTTGAAGCCGAGCTGGAACAGAAGAAAGAGGAGGCTAGGTGAGACCAGGCCCTGCCTACTACTGAGCCTGTTAGGTTAGCGGTCATTTGTACGATGCGTGGCTGAAAAGCATGTGCTTCTTCTTTCTCAGATTGAAGGCAGAGGAAGATCGGCAGAAGAAGGAGGAGGAGAAAGCCAGACGCGAGTTCATCAAGCAGGAGTATCTGAGGAGAAAGCAGCTCAAACTCATGCAGGATATGGACATGCTGGTGAAAACTCGGCCGGCCACGGTTAAGCTAAAGAAACCGCGGCCTAAATCGATACACCGGGATGTGATCGAGTCACCCAGAACTCCTGTTAGGGCGGCAGCAGGTAAAGAGGCGGACGCCTTCGACCTGGGCGAGACCCATGTGCTTTGCTTTGTGCCACCCTCTTGGGCCCTTTGGCTTTCCTGCTCACTGAATCTCTTTAACAGACCTTTCGAATTCCCTATCTAATTCCTAACTCCTTTGTTTCAAACGAATTTGCTTTGCCATGTTTGACTTTTGCAATTTCTAATAATCCCACTAATTATTTAATGAAAATTTTTCCAAGGTTCCAAATGAACCAGCATTTTTGTGAATTTACTAATCTTGCTAACATCTGTTGTCGAAATGTTAGATTAGTTTGGAAATGATTGAACACCAAGTTGTGCCTTTGGGGCCTTGAGCAAGGCCTTAAACCCTCAACTGCTCAGATGTACAGGGTGGGCCATTTATGTGGATACCCCTTAATAAAATGCGAATGGTTGGTGATATTAACTTCCTGTTTGTGGCACATTAGTATATGTGAGGGGGAAAACTTTTCAAGATGGGTGGT
>JAQMYK010000007.1:3253969-3267906 GCA_030014345.1 Clarias buthupogon
ATGACTCAAAAAAAGATTCGTTCATTTTGATGAACGAGATTCAAAGAACCGAGTCACTAAAATGATTCAAACTTCCCCTCACTAATCCATTCACCTCCACCTAGGCTCCGCCCATGTAAAAAAAAAAAAAAAAAAGAAGAAGAAGAATCACCATGGTCACTGACAGCAAAAGGGGTGTGTTGTGGTGCATTATGGGATGTTTTCCATTATGGTTTTGGACATGGGTGCAAAATCTTGGTTGTCACTCTTGTCGAGGGAACCGCCCACTTTGATCTGATTGGTGGATTGTAGCCATTCGCCGGGTGGGCGGGAACAGGAGCAGGAGAACGCGACTGTTTTTGTGTGTGTGTGTGTGTTTTTCTAAAGACGTTTTGACCCATTTGGCTTTGCACATAGGTAAGGCTCTACAAGGAAGAAAAATACACCAGCGCGTGCGTGTAACGTTAACTGATAAACACTGCGCGAGCAGATCTGCTGCTCTGGTGCACCCTGAGCATCTACTGCAGTGTTTAGGTAAGAGGCTCTCTAACAAAGGCAGTGATTTTGTTATGCTGATCACAGTGATGCATTACATACTGCATGTTACACACACACACACACACAGTCAGACAGGCATCACACTGCATGTTACCTGGCTGAAATGAAATGCATGGCTGTAGATTTTGCATTATAAGTAAATATATGAGATTTGCATATTGAGGTCATTGGGAAACTGATCCAAACACAACTGTATTGCACACAAAAACATGTTAGCAGACCATCACACCCATACAATACCAGTCAAAATATGGACACACCTTCCATATCACAATTCTTCTAATGTTTTTTTTGTTGAGTGATTTATTTTCTACATTCTAGAACAATACTCTAGATTTTAAAACTATGAAATAACACATATGGCATTAAGTAATTAACTAACAGCAACAGTCAGTTGATATTTTAAGGCTTTTTAAAGCTCAGCTGTTCAGGAACAGTTCTTGCAAGAACAGTATTGTTAAGTGCATTTGCAAAACCCATCAAGCACCATGATGAAGCTGGCTCTCTAGACCTTGAAGACCTTCCTTCCCAGGAAAGCAAGACCCAAACTTGTGTTTTTGGTTTGAATTCTGACAAACTCCAAGCATTGATTATGCAAGAATGGGCTGCCCAGAAAGAAAGGGTGTGGCCCAGAAGTTGATTGACAGCATGGAAGGGTCAACACTGCAAATATTGACTCTTTGCATGAACTTATTGTAAATGTTAAATGACTTTGTGAAAATTAACTTTTGGCTGTATAATGGGTGTGTGTGAACATTTCCCTAATACTATATATGCTTATTCGAAAAACTGATGCAATATATGGCCAAAAGTATTTGGACACCTGACCATCATACCTGTACTGTATATGGTGCTTCCCCAAACTAATTTTGGAACTAATTTGGAAACCTGACATCAATATCTGACCTCACTTGTGCTTTCTGTGGCTAAGTAAAAAAAAAATCGTCACTAACGTAATACTGTGCATATAAGTATGTTTCGTTATATGAAATGAAACGATGTAGATTCAATTAAAGAAACTGTAATAAATCTCCAGTCAGACAGGCTGCAAAGTTCTTAAAGATACAATTTTAAAACGTGTTTATGTAACAACCTCAGCAGCGACCTCATTTCCCCTCTTGTCTGTTCTAATCATTCAGCATCACCAGTATACTAATCACCGGCCCGATCATCTGCTTGAATGATTCACAGGCCACTGCGTGGCTTAACAAACAAAAAACATTCATCAGAAACTGTTCAGGTACATGGACAGATCTTGGGGGGGGTTGGGGGGGTCAAAACTTTTGCACACAGTACTATAACATTCCGAAATATTATGCAAAGCAGTTGCAGAATCTCTTAATAATTAACTTTATTTCAACATGACATATGAAATAAAATCATACCTAATAGTAAAAATTATGTCAATCTCTTTTCTGGAAATTTGCTTTCTAGGAAAGCTTGTACAGCAGTTGGACATCATGACTGCAGAGGAGACGATTAACATCAAGGAAGCAGAGATCATCAAGCTCGTCCTGGATTTCCTCAACTCCCGAAAGCTTCACATCAGCATGCTAGCCTTAGAGAAGGAGAGCGGCGTTATTAACGGGCTCTATTCGGATGATATGCTCTTCCTCAGGTGGATTTTGTTCATTCATCTGTGTTGATAAATCGGACTGGTTTTAATAAACTGATTTGTTGATTTCCTATGTGAAAAGCAGTTAACACCTGATTTCTGAAAAGCATACGTTTGTATTGGAATGCATTACTCCTTGGTGCACTGAATAACCTGACATTTTCATTTGGTTTTTGTTCGTCCTAGACAACTGATACTAGACGGACAGTGGGAGGAGGTTCTTCAGTTCATTCAGCCGTTGGAGAATATGGACAAATTTGACAAAAAGAGGTAAAGAATCATAAGTTTACATACACTCAGTGATACAATCGATGATTTTCATCATTGCCTTACTTGTCTTTCATGTTTCCTTTTGTCTGTAAAGGTTTCGTTTCATTATTCTGAAACAGCGGTTCCTGGAAGCACTTTATGTAAATAACGCCATATCTGCGTCCGATGACCCTCAAAACGTGAGTGTGTTTCCGATGGGTTGAGTGTCGTCGTTGCAGGTGGATTCAGGAGACAGAGTAGTGTGTTAGGGCTGTTATCGGTATGGTGATGGAAATGCTGGCCATTGTTGAGACAATAGTGTGCCATTGTTGGTTATTGTGTCAGTGTTCTCACAGGATGCATTAATTAAACTGTTTTGTTCAGTGGTGCAGCAGTAACAAGCTCGCCCTATCATCTGGAGATCGCTAGTTTAAATCCCAGATGATGTTGTAGCCTCTTGCAGCCAGCTGCCTGGAGAGACCTGATTGGACAACCTCTCTCAGAGGGGACTCACATCAGTCGTGGCTCTAAGCTAGTTCGCAAAAATGCAATTGGCTGGCGTCACATGGCTTGGAGGAAGTAGTCTTCACCCTCACTGACTGGTATTTGTAGCCTTCATGGGGTAGTACCCTAATGACAGGTGGGATTTGGCTACAACTAAATTAGGGAGAAAATCTGGAAAAATCCCCGCCAAAATTATAATAATAAATTGTTTTATATAATAATACATTTTTCCAAATGTTGTATGCAAACAAAAAAGTTCCATGCTTTTTCAGTTTAATTAAATACAATTTTCTCTGTATAGCACATTTAATAGTGGTTATTGTTGAAATGTTGATAGGAACCAGACTCAACAAGGAAGCCCCTCTTCATTTGGGTGATATCAGATGGTCTGCATATATCAGACAGACTTGTCGTCCTTTTTTATTTTTTGTATTGACTGTGGCTTAAACATTCCAATTAGATTCCCCACTAATGTGATGTCATATAAGAAGATCCCCTCCCCCAGTTCTCTGGGGGTGTGGCTCAGCAGTAGCTCACTTACATTTAAACACTGAAATGGTGTATTTGAAGGAGGAGTAAATCCGAAAGTTTGATGTATTAAAAAATCTGAAGGGTATTTCAGCTCGAACCTTACTGCACATACCTCTAAAACCTAGTGACCTAGTGTTAACCTCGTTAAAGAAACACTACAATATGGAACCTTTAAGTCTTTCATGTCCATAATGCCCTTCTAACATGATGATGGGCCTTGTTACTAATAGCATGCATCGTAAACAGATTCAGTTCAATTTAAACAATGGTAGACTGCCATGAAGCGGCTTCGCAGAAATTTGTATGTAATGTAGATTTATATTTCTTTTAAATCTTTAATGAGAAAGCCAGAGGCGATAGTGTCAAAGAAAGCTCCCTGAGTTGACGATAGAGAAGAAGGTTCGAAAATGGCGCCCATTAACTTATCCACTGCCTGATCATTGAGGTTAATAAATTGTATAACTGGTATTAAATATCTCGCCATTTCTACTTACAGTATATTTAACTTTTGTTGCTTCCTCAGCTTGAGCTAACCATGCAAGAGGCCGTAAGGTGCCTGAGTGCTCTGGAGGAGTTCAGTCCATCCAAAGAAGCCTACAGCAAACTCTGCCTGCTGTTGACTCTCCCTCAGCTCACGCACCATGTCGAGTTTAAGGACTGGAACCCGAGTACAGCACGTGTGCGCTGCTTCGACGAGGCGTGCTCTTTGGTGGCCGAGTTCATACCAGCTGACCGCAAGCTGAGCGAGGCTGGGTTTCGGGCCGGCTCAGACCGCCTCTTCCAGCTGCTGGTTAAGGGTGTGCTTTATGAATGTTGTGTGGAGTTCTGCCAGAGCAAGGCGACAGGGGAAGAGATTGGCGAGGCTGAGGTTCTTCTGGGCGTTGATATGCTATGTGGCAATGGCTGTGATGAACCCGACCTGAGCCTGATCTCTTGGCTGCGCAATGTTGCCCCCGCCACCTTTACATGTGCCTTCGAGCAGAAGATGCTCAATATCCATGTTGACAAGATGATAAAGCCAGAACGGGCAGGACACAGTGATCTGCTCGTTCCACTCCTTGCCAAGTTTTCACCTTCTCCGGTGTCACCATTAAGACACCCGCAGTCAGCTGAAGCGTACGTATCGCGTTCCCTCAACCCAGCACTAGATGGTCTGGCCTATGGCCTGGCAGGGAGGGAGAAAAAAATCACAGAGGGCAATGGAAAAGATGCAGTCCCGATGTCGCACTCTTTTGCGAATTTTGGCTTAAGTGGCAGCCATCATGTAGTGGACAGCAACTTTATGGAGACACCAGACAAGTATGAAGCTTTTATTTTTATTTTGTTTACTTTTTTTTTTATATGTAGTGTTCATATGATGATTTATCAGTTTGTGCTGTGCTATACTCACTGCTTTTCTCCAACTGTTCTAGGTCACACACACGAGAAGATAAAATGAACACTTCCATAGAACCTAACACATCCTGTCCCACTCAACCTGCCGAAAAAGAGGGAGAACTCCCTGGTACAGTTAAGATGACAGAGGTACTATTTCTAATTAGAAAGTTTAACGATTAATTGTTAATTGATTAATCGTAATCAAGTATTTAACCAGTAAAAAAAAAAAACGTATTACCAGATAGGTTTGTTTTGCATAATGTTTCTCCGTAGCCCATATGTCAAATCATTTGTATACCACAAGAGGGCGCACTTGCAGTTCGGGTGGTGTGCGATATTGGACGTTGTCTTTTTAGCAGCCTCGTTTTTTTGATGACAGAGAAGTTAATTTTTAACAGCCTTATTTTTATTATTATTATTATTATTATTATTATTATTGTTTTTATTTTTATGCTGGTGTAACTATTTGGCCTTCATCACATAACTGGTATTTTGGGAGATTATTCTTCTGGAACTGATTAAATAAAACTTAAAATGAGAAAAAGAAAATATGACCAAAATATTGGTCTTGTTACCAATAATTTGTTACACTATTGGTTATAATTTGATCCTTTTAAAAACAGTCCAAGAGTATTATAGCTTTTAAGATCTTGGGCATTTCCTATTCATATATGTAGAATTGGATTCTTAATTAGAATAAAGATGTAGGCACGCTTCTATCCTGTTTTTCTTTAAGAATAATCTTATTAAACTTGTGTTTGATTAGAAACCAGTGTGTTTTTTCCCACTAGACTAACTTGTGTCCTCACGCTTGTAGGAGCAGCTTCAGGAGTTCCAGCGTCAGCGAATGCGTGTGCAGCATCACTTGGAGCAGAAGCAGCAGCACATGCAGCTCTACCAGCAGATGTTGCTAGAGGGAGGAGTGCAGCAAGCCAGTCAGGCCTCAGGTGCCGGCCAGCACAACCTCACACAGACCTTCCTCAGCAGGTCAGCCAAAACACGAACGCGCATGCTACACGCTACCACACACGCGCGCACGTCAACACAAGACAGATGTTAAGTGGCGAATAAAGAGCCAGCACATGCTGTATTAGTGGTGAATAAAGAGCTAACAGATGTTGTGTCGGTAGGGTGTCCTGTTAGCTGCTTAAACATGGGCTGTAAAATGGGTGTAAATGTACCCGAGTGAGATTCCCTGTGGGGATGAACAGCTGTGTTTGTGAATGCTGGTTGCCTTAAGGGTAATGTATTTAAACATGTGCTTGAACTAAAGATGAACACTGCTCATGTTTATCTAATTCTGAATATGAGTGGTTTCTTTATATAGATAAAGCAAGATTTAGGCGGCACTGTGGCCTAGTGGTTAGCACTGTCGCCTTGCACCTCCAGGTTCCGGGTTCGGTTCCTGCGTGGGGTGTTCATGTTTCCCCCGGGTAATCCGGTTTGCTCCCACAGTCCAAAGATATGTATTGTAGGTTATTAGATGTCATTCCTTAGCCTAAAACAATCTTAATCCTCCATTTCGCAATTTTGCTGCTAAAGTGAAATTTCGGGTGGAAATAAAGCAAACTTGTATTGGTACAGGTCCATCCAAAAGCTGGAGGAGCTGAATGTAGGCATGGAAGACCTGGGGGAGAACGTGCAAGCCTTGGCCCAGCAGTGCAACGGCTCCCAGTCTGACGCGCAGCACGTGCGCACACCCGAATCCGACGTAACGGGCAAAAACAAAACCGCGGTGACAAGCAGCACCCCTCAGAGAGGAGGCATTCGAGGGATGCCTTCACTAGACGAGTCCCCAGTGATGGTCAGTCGGAGGTAAGGGAACTTTACTTTACTAGCTGTGGAAACACCTGAAATATAAACTGCTGCTGTAATATTTCATAATGCTGTTACGTTTGTTCCTTTCTAATTTTATGACCTTTGGTATGACAATAAAGTGTGTTTCAGGAGGATAAGCCCAAGTCCCCGTTCATAGCAGTGCACACACTGGAAGACACACAAGCTGTTCGAGCTGTCGCATTTCATCCTTCCGGAACTCTCTATGCTATCGGGTCGAATTCCAAAACCTTGCGCGTGTGCATGTACCCGCAGGATCTTACAGCCAGGTATTGCATTAAGATGACTCTCTGTGCATTATCGCGCACGTACAAGGAAATTTATTAGGATCCATTGGCCATTGATTTCAATAGGAACATGGCAAGGAACAGGAGATGGACATCTTGCACAACTAATTGTGACACTCATTTGTCTGTTCTGTGTGGATTGTACACACAATCATTCACCAACACCAACTTGGAGTTCCTTGGAGGCCAGCGTTTAAGATGTGAAGAATCGTACTGAGAAAACCTTGATGGCATCCAAGCACTAGTGAAATGCTGGGATAAGTGCAGTAGTGTAGCAGCGGATTATTTAGAGAAACATTTCATAAGTGTGTTCTGTTATTCTCCACAATCAAAAGTCTGGCTATGACTTGAACACCCCTGTTAGCCAATGGAGAAACATTTAATTCAGAAGAGGAATTGAAGAATATAGTAATTATTATATAAATAAGAACAACAACAATAATTTAAGGGTGGATTGATGCTCTAAGAATGGTTTTATTATTATTATCTCCCAGTGCTCCCAGTGCAGGAAGTCCAGCGAGGCAGCCCGAAGTCTGCTTCAAACGCAACAAGCACCACAAAGGCTCCATCTACTGTGTGGCTTGGAGTCCATGTGGCCAGCTTCTGGCTACCGGCTCCAACGACAAATATGTCAAAGTCCTGCCTTTCAGCGCCGAGACCTGCAATGCTACAGGTGAACAATTTCAAAAGTTATGTCATGGCACAAAAGATTGCAGGTCAGAAAATGAACCAAAATCCTACATATTATCATTATTTCCAGTTCAGTTCAGGTTTGATGTTCTGTGTGATGTTCTGTATTGATACCTTTACTGAACTTGAGTACGCTTTTTTTTTTTAATGCAAAAACATCATGTCCTCCCCAATGCTATACTGACTAAAGTGAAAGCTCCAGTAACACTCCAGTAACAGCCACTGTGTTCAACACTGTTTATGCACAAAGGGCCAGACCTGGAGTTCAGCATGCATGATGGGACCATTCGTGACCTGGCATTCATGGAGGGTCCAGAGAGCGGTGGAGCTATCCTTATTAGTGCTGGAGCTGGAGACTGCAACATCTACACCACCGACTGCCAAAGAGGACTAGGATTACATGCACTCAGTGGACATACAGGTATACACACTCATGCACATGCACAGTATTCATTAGTGACGGGTCGTTCATGAACGATTCGTTCTTTTTGAATGAATCTTTAACGTGACTCAGAAGAACGAGTCATCTCGGAGAGTGATTCGTTCATTTTCTACTGGGCGCGCATGCGCAAAACCTCCCGTAGGTTATGTACAGGAAACAGAATTGAGCGATTCGTTTTCAATGACTCGTCTACTCCGAGTCGTTCGTTCTTTTGTCACGTGACACCCATAGACGTTATGCAGTGCAGTATACAGGAAACAGAATTGAGCGGTTCTCCTCAATGAGTCTTCAAGTCCCAAGTTGTTCGTTCATTTGTCACGTGACTCCCATAGACGCTATGCTGTGCAATAGATTCAAAAGAATCAGACTGGAAGATATGAGAGGTGAACTACTCATTCTGTTTATTATATGTCCTTAGCTGCATTGTAATATTTTGATTACTGGAACTATAGCCAAAATTTGTGTATGTAGACGTCTTTTTGTATTGAAAATGCAACATTTTATTTTATTTCTGATCAAAAGAACGAAATGAACTAAATGACTCAAAAAAAGATTCGTTCATTTTGCTGAACGTGACTCAAAAAACCGAGTCACTAAAATGATTCAAACTTCCCATCACTAGTATTCATACACTGATCAGCCACAACATTATGGCCTCCAGTATTGACTCTTTACAATTAAAACAGTAATGACTTGTGTGTTCTGAGACCTTTCTATCACTACCAGAATTTCCTAATTTTGATCTACACTAACGCTTCTATTGAATCAGACTACACGGGCCAGCCTTCGCTCCCCTTGTGCATTAGTGAGCCTTAGTCGTTAGTTTACCGGTTTTCCTTCCTTATATCACTTTTGCTGTGTCCTGACCACTGCAGCCTGGGAACATCACACAAGAGCTGCAGTTTTGGAGTTGCTCTGACCCAGTTGTCTAGCCATTACAATTTGGATCTTCTCAGATTAGCTACATTTTCAATATCTTGTTACAATGACGGCTGGATGTGGGTGGAATATACAGTATTAGGCAGCAAGTGAACCTTTTTTCCTGAAGTTGATGTGTTGTATGCAGAAGAAATGGGTAAGCGTAAGGATTTAGGTGACATTGATGAGAGCCAAATTGTGATGGATAAAGCGCTGGGTCTGAGCAACTCCAAAACTGCAGCTGTGGTCTGCAGAGGTCAGGACAAACCAAAAGTAATCCAACGATTGAAAATATGTGAACTTGGGATAAGGTGGCCAGGATGTACTGATGCACATGGGAGGGGAAGGCTGGCCTGTGTAGTGATAGAAAGGTGCGTCACTATTATGGCTGATCAGTGTACATAATGGCAGCAAGTGCATCATTTTTTCTGGCAAAACAAATTATGTCTTGTGAATCAATGAAAATCATGTGTGTGTGTGAGATTAGGACACATCCTGTCCCTCTATACATGGAGCGGTTGGATGGTAGCGTCTGGCTCTCAGGATGAGACTGTACGTTTCTGGGACCTGCGTGTACCCAGCTGTGTGAAAGTGGTCAGGAGTGCCCTGCATGGACCTGGTGGGTTGGATTTCAGATTTGTGTTTTGAAATGCATATCAGTATAAAGTATAAACTGGATCAGTGAACTGGTGTGTGATGACGGTGACGTTCTCAAATCAGGAAGTGCAGTGGCTTCGGTGGCGGTCGACCCGACCGGACGGCTCCTGGCTGCAGGGTTGGAGGATAGCCGATGTATGCTCTACGACATCAGAGGGGGTCGAACGGTCCAGACGTACGACCCCCACACCAGCGACATCCGCTCTGTCCGTTTCTCCCCTGGAGCACACTACCTGCTCACCGGCTCCTACGACAGCAAAGTCATGATTACTGATCTACAAGGTAGGGCAAGAAGAGACTGACGTACAGTACCAGTCAAACGTGTTTGGACGCACCTTCTTATTCAATGTTTTGTCTCTATTTTATAGTTTTCAATTTTCTGAAGGTGCTGAACTTATGACAGAACCAATAAGGAATTATATAGTATTATTCAGAATGTAGGTATATTTGTGTCAAAGTCAATACTCAAGAGAAGACTTAAGCAGAGCAGTTACCGCAAGATGTAAATCGTTGCTAAACCCTAAAACCAGGATGAACAGATTAGAGTTGATCTAAAATAGCTATTTAAAAAAATCTGTGCAGTTCTGGAACTGAATCCTTGCACCATAATGATGGGAAGATGAGCATAAGGTGAAGGAGAGGAACTTCTCATAATCCAAAGCATACCAGGTCATCTTAGGGCATGGACGTGCACAGCTGCCAATGGATGAATGTTGAATTTTCAAGTGTATAAGGCAGTATTATCAGCACAGGTAAATCTCTTTGGATGGACATTCACACTATAGGCAAACAATGACACCAAGCATACCACAAAAGCAACCCAAGTGGAAGGAGGTGGAATGTTCTGCATCTGATGTTCTATCATCTGACCTTAATCTAGGTGAAAAGCCCTGCAGAGCATCACCGGTGATGGGCCAAGTACACAAAACTCTCTCTCTCTGAACATGATATTTGGCCATCTCTGCTTCTAATTTCAAACACCTGCTACATAATTAAGCATTTCACAGAAAGAAGGCAAATCACACAATTACAAATTATATTACAGCCAGCACGTGGCGATATGTCTTCTTCAAACGCTCCAAATTCAAATTTTTTATTTTCCACACATCCAAACATACACGGTATGATGGTCATTGGTTTCTCACCCGACATGCGAAAGGCCCAGGTTCGATTTCCGTCCAATGCCCATACCCAAGTGCTTACCCCAAGCCCGGATAAAATGGGAGGGTTGCATCAGGAAGGGCATCTGGCGTAAAACCTGTGCCAAGGTTTATGCGAATCGGATGGTCCGCTGTAGCGACCCCTCTATAAGAGCAGCTGAAAGACTAACAACAACTACAACCATACATGAAATGCTTATAACTGAATAAACAAGAACAAAGAAAGACGGGTTGATGCAGTTAACGGCAGGCGACCTCACTGGCGCCATCTTGGATTATGGACCCCACCTGTCGTTATGTAACGCAACTCCATGCACAAATTTAGTGACGTGGAAGGTACAGGTATTTGTTGTAGTATGTAGTGGAGTAAAAAGCATTCTGTAATAAAACTGCTCAAGTACAGATATGTGAAGACTGCATTTAAGTAAAGTAACAAAATGAATGCATTCCACCTCTTGTGAAAATTCATATGCCTTGAACTTATTTCCAAGAACTTAACATTTTGTTCCCAGGTGATCTAACGAAGCCCCTTCCGGTAATGGTGGCTGGTGAGCACAAGGACAAAGTGATCCAATGCCGGTGGCACACAAGAGACATCTCCTTCCTGTCTTCTTCTGCAGACAAGACTGTCACGCTGTGGGCACACCACCCGTAACTTTTCCCTGGGAACAAGTTGTAACAGAAAAAGCACAAATCACTCTGTAATACTTTATAGACTGAGTCATTCGTACAAATTTATGAATAACTTTTCATGTAATAGGAGTATGTCGTGCATGTCCACTGCTAAGAGAAGCAAGTCAACTGAGCCAACTAGTAAGAAATGCTGTTTTTTAGCTACAAAGCTTTAATTTGTGCTGTTTCAGTTCTCATGCAAAACAATAAACTAAACTATTTTGTGCCTTGAGTTGGGTAGTCCATTGTGATGCTCATGAATTTCATTATTTTTCCTGGTATAAAATTGGGCTAAATAGTCACAAACACTACTGCTCGTCTGACATTATTTGACATGCTGGAAATATTCATTTTGGCAGAAATTCCTCATGAAGCATTTAACATAAAACTTTGGCATGTGTGTTTAAATGGCATGTGAAGATGGATTTGTCTTAAATGCTGTACATGTTTAGGAAATGTTTGGATATCAAATAAAATGAAAGCTAAGAATAAGTTATATAATGTGTTCATAATATTTTATGCTGTTTTTAAATTTTTGTTCACTGTGTTTGCACTGTTGTAAAGCACATTTATTCTCCTTGTGTTTCAAATGTTTATTTGCTCATTGAAACCAAGCTGACAGTAAATATACTATTAAAAAGATTGTTGCACAATATGCAGGTTTCCATTTATTAAGGCAGTTGATATACACTCACCCCCTTTAGTCTTAAGAACTGCCTTATGGCCATTTGAGTACAGTGACCTCATCGTCGTATTCAAGAAACCAGTTTGAGATGATTTTAGCTGCGTGACACCCATACTTGGTTAGGCTGTGGCATTTAAACCATGCTCAATTGGTACTAAGACGTGCCAAGAAAATCTCTCACACCAAACCCCCAGCAGCCTGAACATTTGTTAGAATGGAGAATGGTTTCATGCTTTCATGCTTTCATATTGTTTCATAACTCCAAATTCTGACCCACACAGATGTACAGTACTACAGTATGAGTATGTAACACTCTATACCTCTTTATCCTGTATTCAAGGCCTGAAGCCTATCCCAGGAGGCTTAGGGCACGAGGCAGGATATATCCCGGACAGGGTGCCAATTCATCGCATGGCACACACACCCTGACCCTGGAAGTGCAAGGAGACAGTGCTAACCACTACACCACCGTGCCGCTAGTATGTACCACATTTTACATAAATGTGTCAAAGAACCTTATGCTTAAGTATAGTTTGTACATGCCACAAGATCTTGCACGGATCAAGTTCTCTTCAAGAAGAATGTGGAGAAACCTTAGATTGTCCTTTTGAATGCAGTGTCTTAGTTTCTGACCTATGGTACAATCATTTCGTGTGGCATTATTAAGCTGGTGTAAGGTAAAGATATGGAGTATGTTGGTTTCATGGTTCAAATCTGAGTGGAACATCCAAACGTTCAAGGTCCAAACACTTGGTCAGATAAATATGGACCAAATTATGTTGATGATAAATGTAGGCCATGGCAAACGTTTTTGGTCCATGAAGTCAAGCCCATGTGCACTTTGACCGAAATATCCTGATTGGGGAGCATTAGACTAAAGCTCTGATAGTGGCAAGT
This sequence comes from Clarias buthupogon, assembly GCA_030014345.1. NCBI lineage: Eukaryota > Metazoa > Chordata > Actinopteri > Siluriformes > Clariidae > Clarias > Clarias buthupogon. The sequence continues at coordinate 3,267,027 of JAQMYK010000007.1, forward strand.
TACTGTTTGCTCTTCATAGGGTGTTGCAGAACTGAAAAAGCTTAGTTGGGAAAGCCTAAGACTAAAGATCTAAAGGTCTGTGGTTACGATTGCGGGTTTCGACATGGCTGTCTGTCTTTTGCTTGCAACTGTATAATCTCTGACCTATGTGTTGTTTCCTGATTGTCTATATATGGCAGTAATTTGACTGATAACAAAAATTCCTTCTTGGCAGGCTGGTTCCAAGGTGAACGTAATGGTTTGCCCTCTGGACTCTGAATCCAGCGATATGAGTTCAAATCTCAGTGGACAACCTTCACACTCGTGCTAGAACAGGACAGCTCATTTAGCTTAACCATAAAATTTGTTTTCCGGCCCTTCAGGGGCTTAGTATAAAATTGATAATTGTGTTGTTGTGATGATGAATCTACTAGTACTGTATATCATAGCAATGTGCATGTAATTGTGTCCATTCCATTGTGGCTAGGCAGAGTATGTACTGGTATGATCGCCAAGGCCAAAGTTATGCTTGTCACTTAAATTAAAAAAGTATATATGAACATCACCTTGAACCTCCAGGATCTTAGTTTGTTTCCTGCCTCGGGCCAAGTCAGAGCCCCGATCTCAACCCAATAGAGATTCTATAGAATGACTTGAAGAGAGTCATGAGACCAGAATATTCATTCATCTTCTATACCGCTTTATCCTTGATCAGGGTCGCGGGGGGCCTGGAGCCTATCCCAGAAGACTTTCGGGCACAAGGCGGGGTACACCCTGGACAGGGTGCCAATCCATCGCAGGGCACACACACACTCAAACTCACCCACTACGGGCAATTTGGGAACGCCAATTAGCCTAACCTGCATATCTTTGGACTGTGGGAGGAAACCGGAGTACCCGG
>JAQMYK010000007.1:3377802-3388400 GCA_030014345.1 Clarias buthupogon
AGATGAGGTTTCTGGGAGATCTGCCTCTGCTGTGTGAGTAAAAGCATCTTGGTCTGTGAGAACTGACAGAGATAGGTTGAACACACATCCTAGACTGAGGTAATTGTCTATAAAACTTGTAATTTCTCGGTAAACAAGAGTTTGAGTCAATTCTCTGTGCACTTGCTATCTAGATTCTAACTTTGTTACCAGTGGAGAAGAATCCAATATAGAAAACTAAAGCACACACTTTCCTAGTGAAGTGAAGCAGCTTGCAATGTCCAGTTCAGGCTTGTCACCTAAGACCTCTAAAAACAGCTCCCAGCAAAAAATACCTTGACTTCAGTGACCCCACGAATGCACAGCAACCCCCAGGTCACCATTAGGGTTCCAATAAATTAACAGCTCTATAGGGTGTATATACCTGTCACTCCAAGCCAGTTAGTTAGATCCGACAAAGGCAATCCCGAACACCTTTGGGATACGCATGACCCACATGACTGGGAATGCCCGGAGAGAGAGTGAAAGAATTGTTGATGCAGTTTGATCAGTTGTTGATCAGTTGTCAAGAGTTCTTAAGAACAGTTTTAAGTGAGTGATGGAATGGTTCCCATGAATAAAGCTGTTTACCCCAGAAAAGATATGGGCTTCTGAGTTCTATAAAAGGAAGTAAGTACAACACTTAATTAATTTAGTATTATAAAATATTACTATTCACATATGCATACCACATTGAGTGCAAATAAAGGATCTTTGAAAGGCACATTAGTCATGATATTATAATATGATATGTTAATTAGATCTTAATGTCAAATTTACATCAAGCTATCAGTCAATGTGAGCGGTCACCATTGTACTGTTTGAGATTAAACTATGACTTACTATAAACACATGGCTGGCTGTTGATAAAAGTATCTATTAATTGCTTTGTTACACATAGTTTGCCTTTGTTTGGTGGATATGCAAGTGTTGTCCTTGACAAATATGTCCAAATATAGTGTTTTTATATGCAACATTAGTGCCGAAAAAGGAGGCAAATAGTAGTAACTATGAGAGTGAGACTTCAGACTAAGTACTAAATACATGGGCCGAAATAATTACTCCTAATATAGAAGAAAATGATATTGATGTAGATTGTAAATTCCTTCCCCTTCTCCAGTAGAGAGCACAACAAAGAGACGAGGCTAGAAAAAAATACTTATTTTAGAATAGACCTCTCTTAAAACAGAATAGGATAAGATAATATAGGACTATCCTACATTCAGTTGTATAAGATATACAGACAGTTTAGCAACTGATGGACCTATGATTCCAGACAGCTTATGAGAGGCATAACTTTCCACTTTGGGTGTAAACATGGGATCCTGGGTATGTATCATACAGAGCCATATGCAGAAGTGTGCTTAATATTTCTTGAGATCAGTTTTGCTACAGAACATTGAGTATACTGTGAAAGCAGAAGTTCCTAAAGCAATTGCTATTCCATTAAAAAAATTGCTTTATGAAACATGAACCAGAGTTTCCTGAACACGGACCTCAACCCCACTGAACACGGGTGGGATGATTTGTGACTGCACCCCAGGCCTTCTCACACAACACAGTACAATCAGTACTTGACTTCAGTAATGCGCCTGTGGCTAAATGAGCACAAATCTCAAGGATTCTCTGCTGTTAGGAGTTGTCAGCCCATATATGGTAGATCAGATTAAGCGCATTTTGGCAAGAAAACACATCTGATAATGTTATCTAATTTTAAACAACAGTTTGACTTCTTGATAATTCTGAATTAGCTAGAAAGCTAAAGTACCTTCTAACACTCAACCCCTGATCAATTGCACTAATTTTTTTCTTGAATCGCAGCCGTGCTGATAACCAGTACAACAGCACTCCCTCTTGTGTGATATTTCTTAACTATGCAGTAGTTTAGTTGCTGCTATTTGTTTCATTGTGTGCCTCATAAACATGATGGTGATGTTGCCTTGTCAAAGACTGTTTCATTCATTTATTCATTTATTATTAATACTTTAATGGGAGGCAGAGTTTCAGTGAATCAACTGCCTCTCAAAGGATACTAGAGAATGCTAGGCAGGAATATACCCTGAATTGGACACCAGCCCATTATATGGGAAGAATCGCATGTTTTAAGGGGTGGCAGACAACATGGTGAAAACCCACAGGGAGAACATGCAAAATATCTCTCTAATTGACCGATGCTCAAAATTATTTCAGAGCTCTGTGGTTGCAAAACTACTAGTTGTGCCAGCTTTAAGTTTTAAGTAATTTATCATGGTTTAAATTAATATTTTAGGACCTTACTTAGCCAAAACTCAGTATTAGTGCCTTTATATTATACATATAATACAGAAAATTAGTGTTCCAAAGAAGCTACTTCTGAAGTTTATGCAACATGGAAGTGACCAATCTGGATTTCCTAAAAAATTCAAGTTGCAAACTTCAGCCGTTTTTAAGGTATGATCTTATATGTGCCCGCAAAATGGATATTTTAAGCATTATACTGTTTTGCTTCAAACTATAATAATTTAAAATGAAAATTATTCATATTTCAATATTTCATATTTCAATAACTTATCAATAAGTACTGATACAAATATTCTTCTAGAAACACATGACCTGTAAAAATTGCTGCTTAAATTAAAGCATTCCGGTTTTTGGTAAAAGCTTTAAAAGCAAAAATCTGTAGTGTCCGTAAATATGTCAAATTCAAATTGGGCAGATTTCATCTGAATGACAATTAAGATCATTAAAAGATTTTAATTTTAAAAAGTTATGGACACTACATGAAAGGGCATGAAATATTTGAAGTATTTAGCAAATGTGTTTCTTTTTATCTGATAAAAATATAAATGTGTATGCATATTTACAAAAATCAAAGCATGGATCAGGAGATAAGAAGCCTTAAGTATTATGAAAAAATGGTGTTTTATCTGAAAATTCACTTTTTCATACGTTTTTAGTACCAATACCATATTTTGGCCGACCACGTACTTTCACATTTCCTACCTTGATTTTATACATTCAGAATATTTCCAAATAGTACAATCTTTAAACCTAAGGCCTTGAATTAGTTGAATGTTAGTGCTACTGTAGTACAGGTTGAAGGTCATTTGGCTCTCCTTGGAAGAGTGGACCTGATTGTGGATTAGTCTGGGCTCTTTTCCTGATTGAATAATTAGAGGGCTATCAAGAGACAAAAAAACTGGAGAGCACACAGCAGCTGTTTACCAGGTCAGTCTTCACCAAGAACCCACAGTGATGAGGAGTTTCCCATGGCTCTCTACTACATCCTGGTTTCCTTCTATCTCCTGGTAAGCACCGACTTTTTTTGTGGTTAAGTTGGCTTCAAATAATTTGAATGGAGTAATTCTAGAATCAAATAAACTATTTTAGATCGTATCAGAGGATGTGTTTTTAAGATATTGTCTGACTTATAAACACTGAGTTACTGAGTAAATTACAGGACAGCATATACTGTATGATTAAACTGCTTTTGCTTTTGTTGCTGTGTCAGGAACACTTGTGGTGGGCATGAAGGGTACCTTAGTGAATGCGTCTTTGTGTCCACTGTGCTGCCAGTGACAGAGCCATAAGGTTTTGCATGCAGAGAGGACAGACGATACATTTTTTCTTTTTGTGATACTGTCTGTAAGAATCATGTTGTTGGAGAAAAAAAAATTGTCCTGAAGAAACTGTAAAAGCATGACCCCATGCTTTTGAGCACAATCTGAAGCTCTCTAGCTTTCTGACATTAAAAAAATTTTTTTTTAAATAAATTGTTTAAAAATAAACAAATCTTTAGGTTTCCCTCCAGGTTGTGGTAGTTGAATGTTGGCATGACTTGGACAATACTGAATACGACTGCTGGCCAATAGCCGATCCAAACGATTACAACATGATCAGCTGCGGTGGTAAGTGTAATCCTTTTCACATAAATTCAATTACATTTTACGCAAATTAAATTAATTTAATTAATTAATTAATTAATTAAAAATGCATTACCAGAAATATTAAATGATTCTGATGGACTGTTAACGTGCACACGGAGTGGAAGTGGAACACTTTATATGAGAGGGATTTTTCCTTGAATGCATACCCAGTTACTTAGCAAGAAGTTTTGGTTGTCAAAAACTTATAGATGGTGGCATAGTTAATTTGGAAACATTAAAGATCACCCCTGGTGAAATGACATTGGCATCCATTGGACAAATGACAAAATGATTGGGCATCATGATGCAGCTTGCGGTAATATTCTCCAGTTGGGATTTATGAATTCATTTAAAAACTCTCCGGTCAGCAGTCTGGGTTCAGTTCCCAGGGATTTTTGAGTGATGAAAATAAATGCTACTAAAATGTTGTTTTGCAGTATTTTTAAAGCCAGTGGCAGCCAATATGTTTCAGAGGGACTTAATATTACACAAAACTGCGCTGTTATGTTTTCTTTGGGAGATTACATTAATTAGAGGGGTGTTCAAGTCAAACCGGGACTAAATTTCTGGTGAATGAGGATTGAATTGAAGACTTCGAGCACAGTATGGTGATGAGACTCTTATCCACAGTAAAACATATGACAGGTGCAAGCGTTTTAAAGAAGGCTGCATGTCCGTGAATGATGATCCAGGATGAGTGGAACACCTGATCCCTGAAAAATCGACAGATAAATTGGCGCTAACTCACATAAGAGATATATCTGTTTGTGGGAACTGTACACACAATCATTTACCAACAGCACTTGTACATTACAGGAGGTATTACCACATCCCCCCTTAGTTCTGATCTCGCTCCAAGCCATTTCCACATGTTTGGGCTATTCAAGGAGTTCCTGGGAGGCCAGCAATTTAGACGTGATGTAGGTTGTCTGATCATGACTCAAGAAACCTTTCTATCTTGATGGTATCGAAGCATTAAGGATAAGTTCATTAGTGTAGCAGGAGATTATATAGAGAAATAAAGGGAGTTTTTACTCTCGTACAGTAATTGTGCTCTCTTATTCTGCACAATCAAAATTCCTGGTTTGAGTTGGACGCTCCACATACATTTGAAATGTCACAAAGGTGAGAAAGCAACATGAAAATTAAAAGGAAAGACCAAAAAATGTCATTAACTCTTTTCTCAGGGTTAGAGATGGCGTGGGTGCAGCGTCCTCCCGAGAAAGTCACCAGCGGCGAAGAGTTTAATGTTACCTATTCTGTCACAGCCTTAGACTCCTTTTATGAGTATGCAGTCAAAAACAGGATTTTACACTTCAGGTGAGTAACCGTTATCCATATATCCATCCACTTTAATGGGAACACCTGTACACCTACTCATTTATGCAAAGTGTAGCCACAAATACTGCACGATTATATCTCTAATGTAAGCTTAATACCACAGTGTTACAACTAATGCACGAGCTTTACTTACAGCGTAATGCATTTCCTGCGCTACCGCCGCTCAGCATTTTAAGCCAATCATTAATTTATAGCACAGATAACATCATGAAATATTTATCCTTTAAAAACCTGTATGATCATGGTGGTAGCCTAATTGTGTTATTCTATACTAAAAGCATCCATTTCACAATTCACACAATGCACAATTACTTAATGAAAGACATTTGAGGCTAGCAAAGCACTTGTCTTTAATGGCAGTACTGTATTAAAGTTGGATTGAAATCTTGTAATGAGTTTTAGAAATTTAAACACTGCATTTTATAATTTGTCAGAGCATCAAGGGGTCAGCTAGTGATGTTTCATAGGATTATATTCAGTTGTTGTATTTTTAAATGTTAACCTACTCACATCTGCATCTATTAGTAGGTCATCTACAGTACTCGTACTCACACTCATACCCGTCACACTCATACAGATATTTACAGATGTGTGTCTTTGCTGGACGTCTACTTACTCTATCCCAGAACGGTATAGGTTTAACAGGTCTTTCTTGTTATCTTCATTATTTTAATTTATCATTTGATTTTATACTGTATATGATTAATATTGTGATTGTCAACATACGGCATGCATTATACAGTAGTTCTTCCTGTGCACAAAACAGGTGATGTCACTAATTAGTCCTCGTCTATCTGGATGAAGATTTGTGCTAATTAGAATCTGCTGGTTAGGTTAATGGATGGAAAGACTTTTGTGTGAATCAGCCACAACATTAACACCACCACCAGGTGAATTAAAATAACATTGATTATCTATTATATACCAGTAAACTGGGGACCAAAGGCCAGCCTGTCTGGTCCGATCCCACAGAAAAGCTAATGCAGAACATCCATCCATCCATCTAGGAACCTCTATAGACCAACATGAGACTGTGGAGGCCAATGGTGATTACCATTGTATTTATTCCCATTTTTACTGTGGTGGAACTACGGGCTATTGGGAACGCCAATCAGCCTAACCCGCATGTATTTGGACTGTGGGAGGAAACCGGAGAACCCGGAGGAAACCCACCAAGCACGGGGAGAACATGCAAACTCCATGCACACAGACCCCGAGGTGGGAATTGACCCTGGAGGTGCGAGGCGACAGTGGTAACCACTAAGCCATCGAATGTAGAACATACTGGTGAAAAAAAGTGAATGCTAGCAATGACAGAAAGGTACAGTATACCCAGTGCAAAAGAAAAGAACACCCAGTGCATCACAGCCTGCTGCATTTGGTGCACGCTGTATCCCTGTCTTCATTGCTTTCTTAATGTTGTTTCTGTATGTTAATGCTGAAGGAAATGGTTTATTTACTGTATATTAACTAAGGGATTATATATAATGCCAGTTATAAACATTGAACATTAATATAAAGGATAGCTCTTTTTGTTTAACACCTGTAACTGTTTTCATTCAAAGAGCCAATGTCTTATTCAATATTCCCTGTCTCTGCATCTCCAGTCAAACTACAAGGTCTTCAAGGTCCTTTTGAGCCCTCTCGACAGCTTTGATTGGACACTTGAATCAAGGAAGCAGAATTCACAATCAGGTCCTCAAGAACATTTTAATAATAGCATACATCTAATCTTTTGTGGTTTTTATCTGTTTATCCTACAGTAATGCTTCAGAAGCTAAAAGATTTTGCTACGAACACGAATGTCCCTCTAACTGGAACAACGCCAATGAGCACAACTGCTGCGTGTATCACGCCAACATCCACTCTTGTCCACTTGGGCTGATGGTCAGTCATTTATGTGCTACTCTTAAGCATTACAGACTCATTCATTCATCTTCTGTACCGCTTTATCCTTGTATTCAGGGTCGCGGGGGCCTGGAGCCTATAGCATTACAGACTGTACAACAGAAATAGGAAAGAAATAGAAAGCATCTTATAAGCAATGTGGCTCTTAAGAAATAGAAGTACTTATAATTCATCTAAAATGCGTCTAATTATTAAAGAAGTTGCTTTCTAACAAAAATAAAACCCTACAAATTATTTATAATGATAAATATTAGTATTATTGGAGAATAACTATTCTTTTGGCCATTCTCTCTCTCTCTCTCTCTCTCTCTCTTGCATTCCTTAACTTGACATCAGGTTAAAAATTACTTAAGCTCGTGGTTTATTCATTGACTTGGGTCGCATAGTTTTCTTGCTGAGGGTCAGATCATTGTTTGGCCTTAAAAAAAGCAAATGTACTGCATGACTGAGTTGAAAACACTTCATACCAACATGCCTGCAAATCTGCACCGAGATTGCCATAATAAACAATAATAAACTTCGGTTTATTATCGTAGAGAGGTCGAGGGATTTGTGGTCCTTGGATCCCAGATGATGGCGAGATTGTCACTCATACTGTGTCTAAAGCGGGCAAGATGGGTCAGCTTCTCTGGACCTCAAAGGTGACCAAAAAGCCTTGGTGTTTGTGCTCATATCTGTTATTCTTGCTTGTGCATTGCATTCAAAAATGTAAATTAAGATCATATCTGTCCAAATGAGATGAAACAAAAAAATTATATCTTGTTCATGCATGTTTGCGCTTCAATTATGATTCTCATTGCTCAGGTGGTGCTTGTGCATGTAGGAGTCACCTCGATTATTGCCCATATTAAAGTAGGACAGATGCATGCTGCACTCGAAGCCAAGGTGCTTGTCGTTAGTGCTCAAGGTTGGTAGTCCAAGTTTTTACAAAAGAATAAAACTCTGTTTCAACAGTTGTAATATTGTGACTCCTTCTTGCTTCCTTTATCTATCTCTGTGCGCCAGTGTGTGGAGATGAGACCTGTGAGTTAGAAGAGAGCTGTCTGACATGCCCTGCAGACTGTGGTGTCTGTCCGATGGCCATGTCCATCAAGGTCGCCATTGGACTCCCAGTTGTCCTTATCTGTACCGGTTTCGTCATAACTGTAATGGTGAGGAATCTGTTATTATGTTACTGTCAACATCATGCTATTACATTCGCTATATGTTCAAGTCAGACTTTCTCATGAATGAAGGCATAAAACCGAGAAACATTGACGGAAGAATTTAAGCACAATATGGTGATGAGCCTCTTAGCCGCAATAAAACATTTCAAAGAAGTCCGTACGTCCGTGAATGAAGATCCCAATTGTGGTGGATCGAATTTCAATGCAATTATTCAGCAAGTGGAACACCTGATCCTTGAGGGAGTTTTTACTCTCATAACTGTGTTCTGTTATTCTGCACAATCAAAGTTCTGCTTTGACTTGAACGCCCCTGAAAATGTATAGCTTTCCTTTTTAACGAGTTTTAAGAGTTAAAAAAGTCATTTTATGGAATACCCATTAAATTCAGCAATAGAATATCACTACACTAGAATATCAAACAGTAAAATGCTTATATTCATTTATATAATGTCTATAACCTCTCAATAGTGGCTGCAATACCAAAAGCAGAAGATGTTTTGGGATGAGAGTTGGATAATCAGCTACAATAAGATCATATTTGGTAATCTGGTAATAAATTATACAGTAAATAACAGTACAATAACAGTTTGTCAAGATGTTGACAGCATGGTGGTGCTCACAGGCAAAGGATGCTACATGGTCTTCGGTAGCACAACAAGTCTACAGCCGGTGAAGAGCAACTCCAGCATCAGCCGGGTCACGGATGTCACAGTGTGCACGGTGGTGAACACCAGCTTTCAGCCAGGTTTCATTCAGCCAGGCATCTAGTGAGTAATAAGAGCAGTGAGTTGTGTTTACTTTTAGTCTCATGCAAGGTGGAATCCAACAAAATATTGATCATCTATTTTGGTAGTGACGGAAGGACAGTGGCGGTGAAAAACATCCAGAAAAAGCACTTCACTCTGTCGAAAACGATCCGGAAAGAAGTGAAAGAAGTAAGGTGAGTAGTTCTGGATGTTTGATTCTCTTATGATTTTTCAAGAGTTAAGAAGTGCAAAACATATGATTTCCAAACTCCCCTTTTTCACAAACTGGTTGTTCTCAATTAGGGAACTCGATCATCCAAATCTGGCTAAGTTCATCGGAGGTTCCATCGAAGTCCCGTACGTTTGCATCATTACAGAATATTGTCCTAAAGGAAGCCTGGCTGATGTTCTTTTGAATGAAGATATCCCTATCAACTGGGGCTTTCGGTAAATTCTTCATCGTTTCCCCCCTCAAATATTTGACTAAAACAAGTGTTTCTCATCAGTTTCTCTGTTTCTGTTTTTCCTCAGCTTATCGTTTGCCACTGATATCGCCCGTGGGATGGCTTATCTCCACCAACACAAAATGTTCCATGGACAGCTTCATTCCCGTAACTGTGTTGTTGATGATCGCTGGGTGTGCAAAATATCAGGTTAAAAAAATATCTTTTTTGTGTGGTGTTTTTTTTATGTTTTTCCAAAGTCTGATAAGTACCAAGTTCCTCCATGCTTACTATGCAGACTACGGTTTGAAGGCCTATAGGAAAGAGGACTCAGAAGTACTGAGCAGCACTTATCACTGTGTGAACCTCTGTCGCATTTACTCTGCGCCTGAAGTTTTGTTGGGTAACACAAGCACCAACACTGCTGCAGCTGATGTGTACAGGTAAGATTTCTGTCCAGAAATTACTTCATTACGTAAACCTTGCCAGTATTGGGTTGGAGTCACTTTTACCGTCATGGCATAGATTCACCAAGGTGCTGGAAACATTCCTTAGAGATGTTGGTCGATATTGGAGTGAGAGTACTGTATCACACAGAATCTGCGGTTCCACCACATCCCAAAGGCGCTCTATTCGATTGAGATCTGGTAACATTTGAGTACAGTGAACGAAGCTCAGTTGGCACTACGGGGCCCAATGTGCACCAAGAAGATTTTCCCCACACCATTACACCATCACCACCAGGCTGGACTGTTGATATAAGGCAGGATGGATTTGTGCTTTCATGTTGTTTTGAGACTCATCAGACCAGGTGACATTTTTACAATCTTCAACTGGCCAGTTTTGGTGAGCTTATATAAATAGTAGCCGCAGTTTCCTGTTCTTAGCTGACAGGAGTGGCACCTGATCTTCTATTGCAGTAGCCCATCTGCTTAAAAGTTCAATGTGCCATGTGTTCCAAGATACTCTTCATCATAGCTTGGTTGTAAGGGGTAGCCAGGGGTAGCTCAGTGGTTAAGGCATTGGACTACGGTTCGGAAGATCCCAGGTTCAAACCCCACAACCACCAAG
>JAQMYK010000007.1:3404762-3423606 GCA_030014345.1 Clarias buthupogon
AAAGTTTCAACATATATACACATAGAACATACAATGTTAACACATATAAACATACAGACATTCCAAAAATGCAATTACATAAACACACATGGACTAAAAGACAAGCAGATGGGAATTCCAAATGTCAAAAAGAGACAGAGAATTATGAACAAGAAAAGAGAGGAGAAAATAAAGAATTCAAAATATATGTATATATGTACCCATTAACGCCTTTGCAATAAATAGTAGGCAGTGAGATTTTCTTCTAAGGTGCAATGATGTCCATTAGATTACAGTGATGTGTTCTTTGCTGCAGCACCAGTTACAAATCTCAAAGCAGACTGATAGACAACGTCCAGCTTTTTTAGATGGAATGAAGATGCATGCATATATATAATGTCACCATAATCTAAAACTGATAGGAAACTGCTCAGTACTAATCGCTTTCTGGCAGTGAAGGGAAAGCATTTTTTTAAACGGTAATAAAAACCTAATTTAGGACGAAGCTTTCTCAATATACTTTCTATATGGGCTCCAAATGACAACTTGTCATCAAGCCAGATTCCAAGATATTTGTAAGAAATGACCCTTTCTAGCTGTGTGCCATCTAATGTTAAAAGAGTATACTCAGAGGAAGAGCATGAGCGAGTAAAAATCATAAATTGTGTTTTTTTGGCATTTAATACCAGTTTTAATTTGAGAAGGGTCAACTGTAAAGAGTTGAAAGCATGCTGTAAGGAATCCATTGCTTCTTGCAATGATGATGCAGTCGTATAGAGTATTGTGTCGTCCGCATATAAATGGGTTTTTGCTGGGTCTAAACCCATGCACATATTATTTGTGTAAATGGAGAATAAAACAGGCCCCAAGATTGAACCTTGGGGCACTCCAATTTTTACTGTAAGTAACATGGATCTAAAATCCTCTATAACTACACACTGAGTTCTCCCAATTAAATAATTGGAGAGCCAGTCTACTGTAGAACAGTGCTACCAAAGCCTATAGCCTGTAATCTTTGTAAAAGAAGACCATGGTCATATCATTTGTGACAGAAGTTACTGCAGTTATTGTACTATGGCCTTGTCTTAAACCAGACTGACTAGGGGATAAAAAAAAGTTTTTAAGTTGTTCATTTATAATTGATTCAAATTATTTGGCTGTAACAGACAACCTGGAGATACAGTAGGACGATAATTGTCTAAGCAGGAAGAGTTGCCTCCTTTTAATAATGGGAGGACAAATGCTGACTTCCAGGAGCTAAGAATTACCCCACTGCATAAACTAAGATTAAAAATAGAGGTAATGGGCCCAGCAATCAAGTCTGCAGCTGCAGTTGTACACAGGGGATTGTCACACGGGAACAGGTTTGGGCTCAATAGATGTCCAGGTGTTCGCATACAGTGTAACATATTGTTCCTTTATCTAGACACAATATGTACTGTATGTTAAGGCATGAAGAAATACAGGTTCCCTTTAAGCAATCTGAAACCTGGAGCTGTAAAAGAATTACAAAAGAAGAGAGCAACAGTTTGCCCTCAAGCCATTTGCACTAGTAAGAGAATGATGCTTTAAATTGTAGTCTCCTCCAAAATGATTGGAACAGCAAGACAAAGCCTTTTGTTTTTTGCTATACATTGAAGGTGTTTGTTTTCTAGCTCAGAAGATGAATATGAGATTGGGACTGATCAGAAGTCTAGCTTTCCTTTCCTGATATTTACACCAGGATGTGTCAAACAACTTAGAACCTGACAGACCACCCAATTTTAGCTGTGCAAAAGTATTTGGATAGATAAAGTAAATAACACTTGAGATTTGTTGGTATATCCCTGTTGGCAACCAATCAACATCGTCATGCTGTTCTTCTTTTGTGATGCTTTTCCAGGGTTGTACTGTAGCTTTCTTTAGTTGTTGTATGTTTTGTGGGGTCTCTTCCTTCAGTGTTCTCTTCAGTCGCCAGTTGGGTTAATGTCTGGTGAATGATTTGGCCAGTTTAAAACATTCCACATGTTCTAGTGATGAACAACAATGGACTGGCGATGTGTTTTGCTCAGATACTCAAACTGCTCAGATACCAATTTGGCATTGACAGTGTAAGTAATTGCCAATGAAATGACAGATACCAATTCACCCGATGTGGCCGATGTGGCCGATGGTGCTGGGAAAGAGCCTGACCCCTCCATACCCCATTATATTAATAATAATGATCGATAAGCCTGGGCTTCTGCAAAAACAAAATAAGTGGCCGTGTCATTCCAATACTTTGGAAGGAACTGTAGATGCATGTTTTGCTACCATTCATGCGTGGGGTTGCTTCTCAGCCAAGGGAGTGGGCTCACTCACAATTTTGCCTAAAAACACAGCCATTAATAAAGGACGGTACAAAAACATCCACCAAGAGCAACTTCTCCCAACCATACAAGAACAGTTTGGGGATTAACAATGTCTTTTCCAGCATGATGGAGCACAGTGCCATAAGGCAAAAGTGATAACTAAGTGGCTCAGGCAACAAAACATGGTCCAAGGCCAGGAAATTCCCCAGACTTTAATCCCATTGAGAAACAAAAACCCTAAGCATTGATTATGCAAGAATTGGCTGCTATCAGTCAGGATGTGGGCCAGAAGTTAATTGACTGCATGCCAGGGTGAATTGCAGAGGTGTTGAAAAAGAAGTGTCAACACTGCAAATATTGACTCTGTGTATTGACTCAAATTTAAACTTCATGTAATTGTCAATAAGAGCCTTTGACACTTATGGAATGCTTGTACAGTAATTATAATTCAGTATATCATAGTAACATCTGACAGAAAGATCTAAAAACTCTCAAGCTTTATGAAAATGTATGAAAATTTGACTTTATGAATTTCTTTTGACTTTATGAAAATGTATGAAAATTTGACTTTATGAAAACTAATATTTGTATCTACGGCTATACACAAAAATGAAGTGCTATGGTGTAAGCTTGGACTTTTCCTTTGTGCAGAGGAAGATATTTGAGGAAGATCGCGCCACCTGGCTGAAACACCAGTTTTTGAACATGACATTCACCGAGCAGATGAGGACACACAATGTCATATCAGAATGTAAGCCTCTGCATGCTTTAAGACTATAACTCTATGCTTTTTAAGAATTCGACACAGTCTCAAAGTATTATTATAATTGTTTACATTTTTCCAGATTCTGGTCAAGAACAGAAACATATTGCAGCTCCGAAAACACCCCTGTAGCCACCGTGAGTCGAGCATGCAGTGGTGATTATTGTATGTCTGCATTTTTCGAAGACCACTGAACGGAGAGAGCATCAGAACGAAGCTACGGAGGCGACATCCAGGCCATCATGTGATATGTGATCGTTTTCGTAGTAGCTCACTGATCCATGCTTACGTTTGGTATACAGTGTCCGGCTTTGCTCTGACTTGGTATGGTAATGCGGTATTATGATAATGCGGTATTTGATGCAGAACCATAGGTTTGCTTACTGTTCTACATGATAGAAGAAATACAGATACCACTAAAGTGCTTCAGTCATGTTGTACAATGTGTGCATTTAATGCTTAATCCTTAAGCCTTTGTGGTTTAAAGACTCTTTAACGGCAAGAAACTGCCATATACTGTATTAAAAAGTAAGAGAGACACACCTCTGTAACCATACAGTGTGTCACTTAACATCCTCTGTTGTATGATTTGCATAGATATTTATGGATATGAGTTTCAGAATTTGTTTGTTTATTTAAGATTTAATCTAATTACTAGTTTGTAGTGTTTAAGGTGTAGTTTGGTTTTTGTAGTTGTAGTTAGGAGTGGGAATCACCAAGGCCCACCCAATGCGATATTATCACGATACCTCAGTGTCAATTCGATTTGTATTGCGATTCTGTAAGTATCACTATTTTATAAATATCCTAATTCAATTCGTTTTTACAATTCCAAACAAACTTACTGTATATCAAATTATTTTCTCCTATCACACAGAATGCTGTATAGTTTAGAGCACCACCTGCAGGATCATAGAGGAAAAGCAACTTAAAATGCAACAGTATATTAATAAAAAATTTGTTTAAAAAAAAAAAAAGGTCAATGTGAATTGCTACACAAAAGAATTGTAATTTAATCTATTGTTGCCGTCTCAAATACTTATCCTATTTATTTAGTGTATTTCACTGAGATTAAGTTCTTTGAAATGTCTATAGCCCAGTTGATGTGAAGAAGTTTAATAAATAATGAAATGGCTAAAGCAAATAAATAATGTTTTATATTTCCACTGTGCTTCATTTCATTCATTATTTTTATTGTTACTTTTTTTTTAATGAAGAAAATTAATTAAATTATAATATCCTGGAGAACATGCAAACTCCATGCACACCGACCCCAAGGCCGGAATCGAACCCTTGACACTGGAGGTGCAATGCCCTTATGTAAGAAATTTTTTTAAAGTACTCGTCAGAAATAATCAACAATTTATAATTAAACGTTCTTAGCAAGGATTGATTGTAATTTGTTGATTGACAGCCTCCAACAAATTACAGTTTTGCACAAAAGTAAACTCAAAACAACACAAAAATGATTTATTAATACTTGATCGATTATGTAATATAAATAATTATATAACTTGAGGTCAGGTGCGAGGGAAGTGCGAGTGTGTTTTTGTTCTTAAAATCCATGAGGATGAGTTTATCGTTGCTATATTAAATGCAAACCACAAGATGTCGCTGTTCTCAATAATTCGAGGCTTCGAGGCATTTCTTCGCGCAATCAAGGGGAAACGCTGAATTCCCGACAACTAACTCGGAACTCGGAAATGTCCAGTCCGTAATCTCATGCTTTCCATATCAAAGCCGCATGAAGTCTGAAATAAAACCAATACTCACTGTTATAAATAAAGAGTTGTTTTATTAAAGCTTTTTTTTTTTTACTTTCATACACCGCCTTGTTTATGTGACGTCGCTGATTTACAACTAGGAGAAATAGGAATTTCCGCATTGTTTGAGAAATTCCAGTTCATAGTAATGGAAATGTCCGAGTTCCAACATAGTCGTGAACAAGACATTTGCCCTATCGAAGATGGCGCCGACATTGACATGTTTAGTTTATCCCGCTTGGCTTATGCTTGTTAAAATAAAGGTCTCGAATCTAAATAATAAAAAAAAAAAATCTTTCTAGCTGTCATATTCACATATTGGTTTAAAGTTCTTTCGAAGTTTTTAGGTCTCATCCATAAAAATATTTTCATATGTAATATTTATTTTAGTGATTAATTCATGATTAGATATTAATGTGATCTCTTTCTATATATAAAAATATTCAAACATATTCAGCATATTCTAAATGTCAGCAACGTAGGACTATGGTATGTACATTCATTAAAAGTATATATAATAAAACAATATATATACCTTAATTAATTTAAATATACTGGTGTACTTTTGTATAGAAAACGGAATTTTGAAGGACTTTTATGCTGTAGATTTTCGAGGTCATACTTCCGTTATTGATTTTTGAGTCGCGTCTCAAACAGAGCTCTATAAGTGCACTGTGTGTAGTGTGCGAGTACAAACATAGAAGTCGTTTTTCTGGACACTATGTAGGGCGCATTTAAAGTGAGCAGGCTGCGACTTGGGATGGAATCATGAAGTCAGCTTACGAATGAGCAGAGATAGCGTTTGTTCATCCATGCCTCAGTAGGTTTGTTTTTATGTTTAATGCGTTGGTGTTAAACTGTTTGCGTTAAATGTCCACTGTTTAAAGAGTTTGCATCGGTATAGGTAAGTTTGCAAGTTAGCAATGAGTCTGAAAATGTGTGCAAGTCAGTCTTTTCTTATAAACGTTATGTTAAATAAAGCATACAGGTGTTTTGTACCTGTAGGTTTTAGCTGCATGTAATCACGTGATCACTGCATTCTGACCCTTAGGTGGTGCTTTAAGCCAGTACATTGACACATCTGTCTATAGTTTAATTTAAAAAGTAGTGCATTTGCACATCTGTCGACATTTGAATAATAATAATAAATAAATAAAAAATTCTGATGTTTCTTTTGTTTCTGATCTTCTTGATGTTTCTGATCTTCTCTGTCCCTCCATTAACAGATTCCCCTCTTGTATGTTTTTACGCCATGGGCATTTTCCGTGTGTTTTTCCTCACTGTGGCGAGAATCAGCACCTCCAAATTCCACCAGCTTGCTCTACTCCTTCTTGCAGCCCTGGCCGTGATGGCTTTCTACTATTTTGGCTCTGAAAAGCAGAACTTCTCCAGCACCACCAAGAGAATCAAGGAGACGCAGGCGAGCCACAACTCCAACCGCAACGACGCAGACCTCTCGGTGGACTCCAGGTCCGATCATCCAGATGAGAACCAAGTTCACGGAACACTGCAGACCTACCATGCTCTTATGATGTTCACGAAGATTAACACGAGCCGTACTATGCAGAACAAGTTCGAGGTGGCCATGCGCTCCTTGGCCAAACATGGCCGTTTCAGAGAAGAGGAAGTTCTGGTTCTTCATTTCGTCTCAGATGGAGGCAGTAAGGAGCTGGGTGTGAGGGTGCTCCCCGAGCTGCTGCGGGATGCCACCTTCCTGTATGAGGTAAGAACCTGGACATCAACAAAAAGATCTCCAGAATGTCCAGTTTTAGTGTTGTGATACTCAAGACCAGCCTTCAGGAGTTTGGATCCACCCTCTGTTAGGCATTTTCTAGACCTCCTCCTCTACATGCCACCAATGATTGTCAGGATGTTTATAATGTCGTATTACTGTTGTCAATTCTACACATCTGCACAGGATTATTTTTTGGTCCTAACGTGATATACACAGATTAGCCATGACATTAAAACCACCTAGTTAGTCCCATAGTGCCACCAAAATGGACTTGACAAGACCTCTGAAGATGTGCTGTGGTAAATTATCATTCAGGTCATTATGACTTCAGCAGCTGATACTTTAAGTCCTGTAAATTTTGAGGTTGGGCCCCAATGGATCGGACTGGCTTATCCAGGACACCCCACGTATTCTTGATCAGATTGAGATCTGGGGAATTGAAAGAAAGCACTACAATCAGGGAATGAAGTTACCATGAAGGGGTGTACTTGGGCTGCATCACCGTTTAGCTAGGTTGTAAACGAAACATCCACATGATTACCAGTGAACCCATAGATCTGGTAACTAGTTCACTGTTTGTCCTGCCTTGGATCGCTTTTTATAGCTACTGATTATGGCGTACTGGGAACACCTGACACAGTTGGTGATGCTCTGATGCAATTTTGTCCTCGTCGAAGTACTTGCTTCTTTTTCCTGCTTTAAACGCATCAATTTTGAGAACTAGATTCCAAGTTCACCTTGGAAAGAGATAATCAGTTTTCTCCACATCACTCCTCAACGGTGTTCATGTCATGATTGATCACAATATATGAAACATCACTATATGGTGAACTGCAGATTGGACCCGGACCGAGTGACGGTTCTAATTCAGACCTCTGCTCGGAGAAAAGTTTAGTGACTGGGCCTTCTTTAATTTTAATTCAGTACACCTGGAATATACACACAAACACACACACACTGATCAGCCAAGTCAAGTCAAGTCGGCTTTTATTTGTCATTTTAACCATATAAAGTTTAGTGAAATGAAACAACGTTCTTCCTGGACCGAGGTGCTACATACAACATAAATTAACAAAACTAACTAGCTAACTAAGAAATCTAATTAGCTGACTGGCTGAGACAAGACAAATTGATATTTTTTAATTAACAGGAAAGACCTGTACAAAAGAGACAACATACTGTACAGAGTGGCAACACGGCAGCATGACACATTTCAGTACTTCGTGGTGATGAGGTAATGAGTTGAGGTAGTGCTTTGTATGGAGCGTAGCAGGAAAAGAGTTCAAGGTTGTGGATCCGGCCTCCAAATTCCCCCAGATCTCAATCCGATCGAGCATCTATGGGATGTCCTGGGCAAACACATCACGTCTGATCCACGTTGAAGCCCAGCTGCTAATGTCCTGGTGTGAGACACCACAGCACACCTTCAGAAGTATTTTTATATCCCTGCCTTGAGGGGTCAGAGCTGTTTTGGTGGTACGGGAGGAACCTACACGATATTAAGCTTATTGCTGGTTATTGTGTATATATGCATTGAACATTTTTACCCGAGGATTAAAATAGTCTGGACGACGAGATCTTTTCACTTCTGGTTCACCAGGTGGCAGTAGCAGCATTGTATTGAAACAGACAAACACAGCAAGTCCATGTGATCTTCACTGCCCTGTGCCAACAGACAAAAAAGGTCACACAACAGACGTTTCCGCCTCTGTTGCTGCCAGGGACAAAAACTATATCTCTCATCCCCCGAAGCTCCTGAGGGAGAACACAGATCCACTGGTGCTATATCGTGCTCTTCGGTTGCTTTTTGGAAAACATCTTAACTCGGCAACATGGCTATTGTGTGAAGGGGTAATTTTGCTAAAGGCTGTAACTATGCACATGAGGAGTCACATGGTCTGACAAACTTTTACCAGTAACTTGGATAGAAAACAAAAATGTTGTTTACGATTTAGATCTTGTCACATGATTGACTCGGAGAAGAAGCATTAAAGAGGAACGAAGGAAATAAAGAGCTGATTAAACAGATGTGATCTGAATCAGGTCCCATGATTTGTAGTAAAGATTTAATAACTATTAATAGCATTATTATTATTATTATTATTATTATTATTGTTGGAAAAGCTAAATTTAACAATGATACACTGTGGCCAAAAGTATGTGGACAACTCACCACGAGACCCCAGACCCCAACCCTTCCCAACACCCTTGCGATGAACTGGAACTACTGGAGCCTTCTGACCTCTCTTAACGCTCTTATGTCTAAACTTTCACAAATCTCAACACTTTAAAATCTAGCCTTTACAAAACAAATGGAGCTGAATGATTATAGCAGCAAAAGGGCTGGGTACCTTTGGAATAAAATGTTCAATAAGCACATGGGTGTAATTTAATCTTGTTTAAATACAGTGTGTTGAATGAGCTTTATTAATAAAACATACTTACTTTCTTGGTTAATATACCAGTGGACACATGGGGGCGTTGTTGCTCTGTTTGAACCGCTTAGAGGTTTCTCTCTCAGCGCCTGAATACTTCTGGTTCTTCCACTGTCAGCACAACTTCTCTTGCTCAGCATCGCCCGTGATTAGTACCGATGCTCTTCCTGGGCTCAGGGGGGCAGTTAGTTGGCATTTAGCCACAAATTCAGATTATCCTAATCCGGTTCTTTTCAGCTCCACATCCTCATACGCAGACTTTAAAGTAACTAGCGTTGTGTAGAATCCAATAAAAGTCGACTCTGGGTGCTTGGCTTGTGCTACAGGGGCTCAGTGATGCCAGCTTTATTTATTATAATTGAGGTTTAAATGTTAGTAGATACCAAACTTGTTGTAGATTATAAAAAATGTAATATACTTAGACACCTGATATGTTTGATCCATCGTTCTTTCTGTCTACACCAATATGGTGTTCCTTCTTTCCCACTATAATAAACTCCACTCTTCTGGCAAAGCATTCCACTAGATTTTAGTGGTATGGGTGTGGTGGGCATATGTCCAAAAACTTATGACTGTGGTCAAAAGTATTTGGACACATGTCCACCACACCCATACGTGGTTCTTTCTCAAACTTGGAAACTCACAACACGGTGGGGGTTTTTTTTCAGCATGGCTGTAGTAACATGACCACGTTGTCTTCCTTGTAATAAAGACTTTAGGAAACTGGTGGTAAATAACGGCCCAAGTGAAGTCTAACTTCATCCAGGCTGCTACGGTACTATCATAACAACTATTGTTGTGATTTTTATGGGAAGTAACAGTAGCCGAGAGCAGCTGTTCAGGAAGCTGGAGTCATACCATTCGTTCAACTGACTCAGGATCAGCCATTGCAGCCTCATCTTTCATCGGCACTATAAGAAACCGAAGCCGAAAAACATTCCCCTAGCAGATGGGCCGTGTTTCCAGGAAGAGCGCTGAAGGAAGTCAGGAATAACACAGACTTCCCTTGTGTAGGCGTCAGCGTGGAGTCTGAAGCCGATGTGTGCTAGCAGTTCAAGAGAGGATAATGTAGTTGGAAGAGGTTTTTAATGAACGTGCAAAGAGGTATTACAAGTAGTTTGTGGAGATGATTTGAAAATGAGCCTTTAAATTTGGAGACTTTTTTTTTTTTGGTTTTGTTTAGTCGTTCAGTTTAAAAGTTTCAGTTTCTGAACATGATTCGTTCTAGGCATGTTTTTATACTTTTATAGCATTACAGTAGAGCGTAAACTTGTAATGTTTGATTTATAGAACGTGTGACTGTGCAGTGTGTTGACTGTGTAAAACCCACTGAGTGACACCTTGTGTATACACCTAAGGTAGTAGTGTTTTTGCACCCTGAAGTGACAGCACATATTTTGGTTTGGCAAGGTGCAGCTGGTCCATGTTGCCAATGCTTAGTCGACATATTGCCGGTTGTGGTTCTCCCATGCAGAATCCAACATCCTGCAGCGATAGGATGCACTGGTCTGGCCATCTAATTATTGCCCACTGACCCTGCTGAATTCAGCAGCTATGCCACAGAGTTCTCCTTTTGGGTTTGAGAAAAGCTTGGCTTACGGTTTTGCATCCAGATTGCTGATGATCTGACTGCCTTGCAGATCCCAAATGAAAAAAGAGACTCGACACTGCCAATCATTTTAGCTAACTCCTGAAACCGTGAGCTCATGATACGTTGGTTTTGAATATAAGCTGCTAACTGTTCTCCGGGGACTGTGGCTCAAGGTGTACATGTCTTTGAGCAAAATTCTTTTACAATACTTTGTATTTCAGTTTAAATGTATTCCTTTGAATACAAACCAGAGGTTATGGGCTGCAAAGAAAATCTCCATTAAGGAAGAAGAGGAAGAAACCTTAGAGGAACCACATTTAAATGGGAACCCATCCTCATCTATAATTCACTTCTTTATTTGTGAAGTCAGGGCTGAGTTCAGTCGGGTTGGGGTTCGGACACTCAAGGTCTTCCAGCGAACCACTGACGAACTACAGTACCGGTCATAAATTTTACGTTTTCTACATTCAAGAACAAGATTGTAGCCATTATGAAGGCTTTACAGAGCATAAGTAGCAGACACATCTCAACATCAACTGTTCAAAGGCAAATTGTTGCATATTTTGAATAGAAAATTGTTTTACAATGTAGAAAGAAATAACAACCAGGAAAGACCATGGAATTAGAACCTGCGTCCAAACTTTGACTATGTCTTCTTGGAAATCACTTTTTACTGATTCTGATTTTTGTGTTTCAGGTGGTGTTTCATGATGTTAATCATCTGACCGAGAAGCTCTTCCCTATTGTGGAGGCCATGCAGAAGCATTTCAGTGCAGGCTCTGGAGCTTATTACAGTGATTCCATCTTCTTTCTTTCTGTGGCCATGCATCGCATCATGCCTACAGGTGAGCCTAGCTGCTTTGCCGAATCCAAATTCCTCATCCTGCTGCTTTCATCGTCAATAAATACAAAAGAACCAGCTTCATTGGCAGCCATACTGTGCGTGTCTACACTATAAGGTTAGGTGGAGTGGTTCAACTCGAGCAGTTCGCCATGCTTTTCTCTTCCTGTCATTTTAGTACTGGTTAGGAAATTAGAAGTATGTAAGAACTTTCTTTGGATGTTTTTTGGATTCTGTTTACATCTTATGGTTCAACACTCTGCTGAAGTCTTCTCTTGGTTTTTAACTTCGACATATACTGTACGCTTACCTCCTAGACCAGGCATCACAAAAGGAAAGTAAATTATGAAAACTGAACATTCAAAGATGAATGGACAGATCAATGTATGTTTATTCTTCCTTTGAGAAGTTTAAAATCAGGCTGTTTTATAGGTTCTAAAACTTGGGTGCTAATAAAAAGAAATCAGTAATGTGAAGCTCCACTGAGACAAAACACAGTTAATCCTAACACATTAATTTAGTAACCCTGTCCTAGAGGGTGTTTTTTATCTGGTCGACTGCTGGAGGAAACCTTTTGTTATCCGCCGCAGTTTGCGTATGATTTTTTTTTACATGATCTCTTGACCATTCGGTGTTTCTGAGCTTCTGAGTTTATTCCATTGGGAATTGTTTTGATGTACCTTTAGGCACAAAAGCTAAGCAGCCTGTAACATTAATCAGCCAGTCCAAATTGAAAAATGGATGGCGTCTCTTGGGTGTCATTTTAACCCAGTGTATTCAAAAGTATTGAAATTCTGTAGTACAACAATCAATTAGTCCAAGACTTTGGACACAATTTGCATCTTTCAGTAATTGGACACTACTTTTGACAAGGTGACAGTTACTCAGAAATTACTTTGTCATATTAGTTACCTAGTTACCCAGACTGTGCCAGACCTCGTTTGTTTGTAGTTGCATAGTGTTGAGATTTTCCTTGACCCATTTTCCCAATAACTGCATTTTAGCTGTTTTTTTTTTTGACTTGTTGCATGAGCATTTGTATTTTTTAGCGAACTGACCGTTCATAACTACCGAGGTCACAGCTGGAGTGTATGTGTGCGCAAGCACAGAAAAAGCTGAATATTCACCCCACACTGCGAGGTTGCATCTGGACATCTGCTTTTTAGAATGGACTCACAGAAATTGAGTTTTGGCTTTGATCAAGAAATAGGTCAGTACGTATCTTTCTTTTCTTCCTTCTGTTCATTTTTTACGGATCTTTCCTATGGTTTTTAATGAACGCATTTGAATGTCCGTTGAATTGTGTACATCTCGACGAAGGTTCACACATCTTGTTGTGTTCGTGTTAAAGATGCGGCCAGTGAAAACGTTAGCTTTGTACTGGTAAATCACATAAGCGCACACAGGGTGCCAATATTAAATGATATTGTTGAATTTAGAGTTTAAAAAAAATAAATAAATAAGCTTTTGAATTTAGTGTGTAA
The DNA here is from genome assembly GCA_030014345.1 of Clarias buthupogon. Lineage (NCBI taxonomy): Eukaryota > Metazoa > Chordata > Actinopteri > Siluriformes > Clariidae > Clarias > Clarias buthupogon. The sequence continues at coordinate 3,417,684 of JAQMYK010000007.1, forward strand.
CATGCATTCGTAAGTAATTTAATCAATAATTTACTGAAGTCATTATCCAACTAGCCTGCAGTCCAGATGGTTTTAGATCTGTCAATCTACCAGATAAATATTTAGCAGATTCTTTTGCATCTCATTCATTCTTTTCTTTCCTGTCCATTACAACATTGCAGCTAAAAGTAGAGCAGCTTCCATATTTAAAAACGGATAAGCTTCAATCATCTCATGGACAAATATTCAGGTCAGCAACTCTGAAATCTCCATAACCAGGACCTTTAGGTAGATTGCAGTGCTGAAAACGGGATTTAAAGAAACAAACACACGCAAACGAGGATGCACGATAGGAATAGTTCTTCACTCATGTCCATGTTATCAGCTTTCAGACAGATTTAAATATCAGCCAAGTAACATTCAAGAACCTGGACAACTTATTTTTCAAGAAAGTTTTTATATTTTCCGCTTGCTTAGAAATCTTTAGTAGTTAATGACCTCCTTAAGTAAAAACGTAAAGGTGTCGGTTGCAGAAAGATATTTCTGAGACTGAACAATCAGTGTGTGTTAAAAAAAAACTAATTCTAAAACGATCACAGCTTATTGATGCCCATTTCCATTCGTTCTATTCAATAATTTTATTTCCTGGTAGTCCCTGACTTAAGACTTATTCATTTCCTTACGGTTTTTGGTCACATGATGGCAATGTAGGGCAAGGGGACAGAGATTTAGTCAAGTGGATTGGTATGCTTTACATTGTATATATTCGTGTCAAAGGCGTATAAGGCTTGCTTGGTCTGACTTATAAACAAATCTGACTTACGAACGTGCTCCCAGAACGGAACACGTTTGTAAGTCGGGGAAAACCTGTATTTGCGTTGTTGTTTCAACTAATTGAGTGTACACTTTACCTGACTTCTTCATTAGGCACTAAAGTTGCTAAATAAATCAAAAGTTTAATTTATTTTAATATTAATCTATGTTTCTGTACTCAATTTTATTCTCAGACGTTCTATTAGGGATGCACCGATTGCAACTGTCTTGCCCGATATTGCTAAGAGCTATAATATACAGAATACAAAATAATTTTTGTAAGTATTCTTTAACTAAAAATTAAATCACATGTTCATAACAATGCTGAAGCGTTTTTCTTAAATTTATAAATTTCTTCAAAACTGCACAGGTTGCAGACATTGTCCGAAGTTACAAGCTGTTTTACACAATTATAATCCAACTGTACGTTGCACGCGCACCATTATAGGGTGGGAGAAACGCACAGAAGCCCAGGTTTGGTTCGTGCCGCTATGATTGATGTGAGAATGCAAGAGTGTGAGGAGGGACGAGTAAATTCTCTCTTTGGGATCACAGAATATTAGCTGTGTTAGAAATATAATGAATGAAACTTTTGCTGTTCACATTCATCACCACCCTGCATGTTAACAATGCTCATGTTCTTTAGTTGCAAATTGATCTGTTCAGTTCAGCAAAAAATGGGCATGTTCATGCACATCATCATCAGACTCGTGATCTGAATCGAGACAGTGAGAGTGCTGTATGGAACCTCGTGGGTGTTCGGAACAGAATCGGGTTTAGCCCGATTGAATGTGCTCAGATGGCTGGTCATGACTGATCTAGCTTAAAACCATCTGATTCCGGTCACTGAATCATCGATCGGAACATCTTTACCTTCCATACTTTAATGGTTTCATTTAAAAAGGGCTAACACTAAACTGTATGGTGTGTGGAATGTGACAGTATTAAATAAATAAATGTGTCAGCTACCGAGTGGTGCAGGGGTAAACTGTTCGTACACCATATCATCCAGAGGTCGCGTAGCGTTTTCCTCCAAGTGTGTTACATCAACCTTTACGTTGTGTGAGCAGCAGTTTCAAAAAGATGTGATTCATATATCATGACTTATTTGCATTCAAGCTCCGTCACCCAGTCCATTTCTATGTCTAGAGGGGAGTGTGTCTGTTCTCGTCGCTCTTCCCGGTCTGATCCAGCTATCGAACCCTCCCCGAACGACTAGTCAATAATGGCTAATACCGAAGCACAGTGTTTGTGCTGTAGGGAAGGGGTGACACTGTGTGTCTCCTAGTCTGATATGCTCCTGTGCTTTCTGATAGTGTCCTATATACACGTCTGTAAATATGCCAGACAATGGAGGTTCCCACCATCCTGTTTGTCACCTTAATCTTAAAAATTAAGATGAAAATTAATTAATTAACGTATTTACCATTTTAACATTAGTGTGCTTGCAAGTTTGGTAGGCTTCCGTTCCTCGCCATGAATGCCGTCAGCCAAATTCCACGTGACTGAGAGGTCACATGAAGAGGCATCTTAAGAGCAGGGGAAGAAAAGATTGTTGTAATGTCAGGAGATAATGCCTTGCTTTAGCTTTCAACTTTTCAAGAAGATAAATGCGAAGACATACTGCAAAAGGAGGACCATTACAGCGGCCATGTGCCAGTGACGGACCATTGTACTCAAGCTTTGGGGCTTTTCTTTGTGTTGTGTTGTGTATTTGTGACCTACTAAGTTTATCCTCCCAGATTTCATATTAAACATTATATGTAAGGCTGAAGTTGACCAGTTTGGCTGCTTTTGTGTCAAAGGGTTTCAGATGGGGCTACACATGATTTTATACTTTTGGATATACCGTACACACATCCGTATGTGGGCCTTACAAAAATGAAGCACAAAATTGTCTAGAATGTCTTCCCCGGATCTAAAAGGTCCAAACCTGTTGGAGCATCACTGTGCTCATGTGCACAAAGTGAGCTGTATGGTACGCTATGTTTGGAGTGGAAGTATTCTGAAAAGCACTGATCTCTGACCTGGTGGGACGATGGCTTAAAGTATGTTAATCTATAACTGCTCTGAATGATTAAATCACTACAGTGAATCTAATAGGACAGCTGTGTGGTTATAAAGTGAAGAAAGTGGGTCAGGAGACGCCGGCAGAACCTGAGAGATTAAGGGGTTAAGCGCACAATTAGGTTGACCGACATTCGTCCCATTTTGTAACACTCTGAATCAGCGCTTGCTGTTGTTTCCATTGGGGAAATGAGGTGGAGACTGGAGTATAATCATAATCCACTAAGTCCATCTGGACTCCCACCTGCCACATGCTGTGTTTATTATCATAGTCACGGCTGTCTCCTTCAGTCAGTAAGCCACCTGTGTGGAGCGTCATAGACTTGGGGGATCGCCTGCTGAGGTTGTGACCTGGTCCTGAATAATTAATTATAATTAATACCAAGTAATTAATACCAAATCATGAATAAGATGCAATTTCAAACCTTTTTCAAAACTATGAAATAACACATATGGCATTATTTTAAGTTGTTATTTTAAGACATGGAGGTCTTCTGGAACAGTTCCTGCAAGAACAGTATTGTCAAGTGCGTTTGCGAAACACGGCATCCCAGGAAAGCGAGACCAAAACTTCCTTCAAGATCATTTGGAATGACCAATTTAGGCGTATACATCCAAGTATCAACTGTTGAACGGAAATTGTCGGGACGATATGCTGAAGTTCAAACCGAGCATCAGAATGGGGAAGAAAGATCATTCCTGTCTTTAATGGTGGCAACGTTGTTGGTGCCAAACAGGCTGGTCTGAGTATTTCTTGGCTTAAAGAGAATTCTCTGCAAAAGAGAAAGTATACAGTAATCAGCAGTTCTCTGGGAGTAAATGTCTGTTCGATGCCAGGGGTCAGAGGAGAATGGCCAGACTGCTTTGAGCGGATAGAAAGGCAACATAAACTCGGTTAACTTCTTGTTGCAATCGAGGTATGCCAAAAATCATCCCGGAGCATGCAACACGTCAAACCTTAAAGCGGACAAGCTGCTCCTGTCAGCTAAGAATGTTAAACTGTTGAAATGTTTATGTAAAACGTAAAAATGTTGCCTGGTTGGATGGTCGGGTCAGAATTCGGTGTAAACAACGTGAAAGCATGGATCCTTCCACGATTCAGGCTGGCGGTGGTGGTGTAATGGTGTGGGGGAGATTTTCTTGCCCCACTTTGGGCCCCTTGGTACCAACTGAGCATGGTTAAATGTCAGAGCCTGCATGAGTATTGTTGCTGACCGTGTTCCTGCCTTTATGACTGCAGGATTAATATGACATGTCACAAAGCTAAAGTCATTTCAGACTGTTTTCTTGCACAAGACAGTGAAGTCACTGTACTCAAATGGCCCTGTTTATTGTAAAATCATACGGTGTGTTTGTTGTTTTTGCATCGGCAGAGTATGGCCGTCCTATCTCTCATTTCCGTGAACTCATGACTAAAGTGGCTAAGAGTGATAAATTAGTTCTGTCCCGCAGATCGTAAACACACCGTTAATCCTCTCCACTGCCCTCATCACTCAGTTTTACCATACTTAATGTTTGTAAAGAGGTAATGAGTATAAATAGCTCATTGTTTGTTATATTAACAAGAAACAATGAATTAGTCAAAAACAAAGTTTTTTTAAGATGTATGGTTGATTGCATTTATTGTTCTCTTTTCATGTCATATAAATTCTGTCGTATGATTCTTGCATATGTATAACATCATCAGACTCCTTATACACAGTAAACGTGCACCAAGATGTCAGATCGATCCTTTTGAGCTCGGTTCCATGGAGTTAGTTTGTGAAGACAGAGCCATGGTTCTGCATCAGTCGGATTCCGTCTCCGACGTCAGGCTGGATCTGCTTCTTCTCATAGTCCGGGTTGCTTTCTTTGCACTTGGTTTAAATGTGACGTTCATATTTTCTAACACCAGCAAGCCTCCATATTGGCCGATTTTAATGAATCAAGTCCACCAATGTGGATGCACCGATGCTAGCAGTCGGTTTATTCCACTGCCTGGTAAGAGCAACACGTGAATGGCATAATGAACCATGTGCACTTTTAGTATTAGACCGTGGACGTGCTCTTACTCCCGTCTCACATCCACAGGAAATGTTCGAATGTTTCACACTTGCCATTTTTTTCTTTAGAGATTCGGTTGCTGGTTCCTGATAACGCCAGAACACCACACTGCGTCCTTCTGAGTCATTGTTTAGGAGCGAGTGTGACTCACATCAGGCATGGCAAACAACCTTTACTTAGACAAAGTCAAGCCATTTACGGTAGCTACACTTTGGATATTTTAAAAAGCAGAAAAAGCCTACCGGTTGCATTTGTGCTGTATAATGGACGTTGGGGATTTTGGAAATTGTCGAGTTGAACAGAAACGTAAGGCTGTTTATTGCTGTTATTTATTTTTTTTCCTCTCAAGTCCATGTGGGCCAAATGAAACGAGGCTGCAGGACGGGTTTGAGAGTGTGTGTGTGTAAGCGAGAGACAGAGAGCGAAACACCAGATCAATAAAGTTATCGTCCTATTGTTGTCAATTTGCCGAATGACTAACAGCAGGATTTAGGGATTAGGAACTTCTATTAAACTATTAAATCTGTTCAGCTTTAAACGCACCTTGTTCGTCTTTAACGTGCCTGGTTTACTGTTCACCCAGAAATGAAGCGGATCGTGCAATTGGATCTGGATCTCAAGTTCAGGACAAACATTCGAGACCTGTTCCAACAGTTCAAGCACTTCCCTCCTGAAGCAGTGATTGGAATCGTCCGAGAGATGCAGCCGGTGTACAGGTATTACGCACACGCGCGCACACATCACTTTCTTTTTGTGTGTCCTTATTCTGGAAAATACAAAACTTCAGTTGCCTTGACCTTCTTTCCGCTTGCACGGCAAAAGAGAATAGCTGAAGTGCCAGACTTCTGAGCCCGAGAGTGTCGCACCCCTGAAACTAGGCCAGGTTAAAAGCCAAAGTAAATGTGCTACCCTGTTCAAAATTGACTTTTTGCCCCCCTCTCCTGACGAACATTGCTCCTCGAGTGGCGGGGCCGAGAGCGTTGCGCTGTTCGGGTCCGGGGGGGGGGGGGGGGGGGGGGGG
>JAQMYK010000007.1:3423616-3442185 GCA_030014345.1 Clarias buthupogon
TTTTTGGTTTTTTGGCCGACCCCCCCCCCCCCCCCCCTTTGAGCTGCTGTAACAGCTCTGACGAGGCATTAAGTCACCCAAATTTCACCAAAAACACACACACATCCACATACAAAAAAAACAAAAAAACAATGCGGTGTAATTATTTAGGAACACGTCTTTTAATAAATCTCAGCTGTGAACGTACAAAGTCAGACTCCTCACTAGATGGCGCTAGAGTCATCCGCAAAGCCGGATTTGCATGTCGGTCTCCTGTCTTCCTTTCCCATCCCCCCACTTCCCTTGTTTCTTCATATTTATTTCCTCAGGACTGTTGTTCCAACACATCAACAGGAAAAGTTGTGCAATCCGGTAATATCAGGGTTGTAGCCGTGTGTGTGTGTGTGTGTGTGTGTGTGTGTGTGTGTGTGTGTGTGTGTGGGTTAACGTGAACCCGTTCGTGAGCCAATACTGTAATCATATTTCTCTGTGTGTCGCACAGACCAACAGCAGGAAAAGACCTTGCTCATGCTGTGTTAATTAACGCTTGTCCAGGTATGCATCGAGGTGTTGCTTTATTACAGACACTGCGAACACGGCAACGCCGCTATTTTCAGATTCGTTAAGGACGACCCTGAGCACATATAGTATTAGACTCAGTGTCTCTAGTTAGAGGTGTAGACCCTTCAGTCACATTGTCTCCCCATTAAAAATACAAACAATAAAAAAAAAAATCTGTGAGCAGCAAAGACGAAGGTTCATATTTTGCGACAGCGTGACGTATGAACGCGTGCATCCATGCATGAAAGGAGCAAGTTCTGTCAGTGGAAAGTCTCATCCCCAAGTGAGCTGTTTCTCCACAACAAAGAGTCCATAATTAACCACCGAAATGTTAGCAGTGCGTCAGCGAGAGCCGGGTACGGCGGAGGCGATAAGATCTGCCACCTGCACCAACAAGACGGCCCCACTGGGCGACCAACAATTAGCGCTTGGACCTTAAGAGCCTTCCTCTTGTCTTTCCATTGGTGCGGCGTGTCTGTGCACGTCCGGGTCAGATCGTAAAATATGTCGGTCACAGGAGGGGTCACTCTATATTTGGCGAGTTGCTTAACGTGGCGTAGAGCTCTTAGGTTTTTGATTTATTTTTTTAGCAGCTCTCAGGAAATTCATATCATATATCTCCAAGAAAAAAACAACAAAGAAAAACTCTGTACTGGTCTTCAGGTAACGTTTCTCTTCCAACCAGATTAAATCCTAAATAAAATATGTGTTTTTATTTTTAGAAAAAGGAAATTGGATTTTTTTTTTTTTTAAGACAGTCATCTAGCCTGTTCAGTGGAGCATAAAATATCACATCAGTATCTCGGGTATTGGAGTCCCATCTGAACACTCACTCACTTAATCACTTATTCTCTATACCGCGTATCATGTACCTGAAGCCTATACCAGGGAACTTGGTCTAAAGGTGACTAAAGGTGACCCTGGACGGGGTGCCAATCCTTCGCATTCTAGGAATGTTTAATGTTTATAAACAAGATACATACATTTTATATCTTTTCTGGCAGCACTGCAGAATAGTGTGGCCTCGCACATCCAGGGTCGAGGGTTCGAATCCGGTTTCTCGTGCCTCCCGGGTCGGGTGCACGAGTGTCCTCCTACCGTCCAAAGACATGCAGATTAGTATACACTGTCTTTCCAAATTGCCTGTAATGAGTTGGCACCCCGTCCAGGGTGTACCCCGTCTAGTGCTCCAAATCCCCTAGGATAGGATAGAGAATGAGCGAGCCAGAGCGAGAGTGCTCCTAAAATAGATCTGGTTTAGCTCCTGGTATCGAGGCTTCTTCCAGACCAGGGCATGTTTTTTTTTTTTTTTTTTTTTTTTCTGTGGTCACCCGAGAAAAACAGGAATGCAATCAGAAATATTGGAACCCTAATAATCAGCATGGAGATTTCTCTGTGTCTGAGTCGGTGCGTCTCATGCCTGGTGTCTTTCCTGCCTGAATTCATTCTTGCTGTCTCCAGGGCAACACACAGAGTCAGGCAGAAGGAAATTTTATGTATATAAGTTTCTCGATGCTCAGGTTGAGGACGGAGGGGGAAAAAAAGGAGACAGAGAGCCGAGACGTTATCCAGACAGATGTCGTTTGTAAGATTAAAACGATTTAGCATGCTGTATGTTCCCGATGTAGACAACTCTAGTGTAAATCAGACACGGTGTCTGACAAGCAAGCTAAGCCTGTTAAATATTTACTTAACAAGCCAGCTGTACTGATATGATAATTAGCTTTTTAACTGAGATGACTACACGTATGGAGACCAATTATTCTTCCTCAACTGCCTGTCTCGAGAAGGTATCTGTAGAAATGAATGAGCACGCTTTGTTCTCAGCAGCAAAACAAGACATTTAAGGGAAAAAAAAAAAAAACAAGCTCTGACTTGCTGTTAAAAATCAGCACGTTGTTCACAACCAGAAGGTGCCAAAGTGACATTTCTCACTCGGGTTTATTGATTTTTCTTAGACTTTTGTGGAACACTTTGCTATTTTTTTCTTTTTCTTCTTCTGAGTGGAGATATTTCTGAATTTCGGTTGGCTGATACAAGGGCAGGACTTTATCTCCAAGGCCATGTGAGGTGTACCAAAGCGTCAGTAGGAACGCTCTGTCTCTTTGACGTCCGTCAGCTTTATTCCGAGTTCAAACTTCACCTGTTTGCTCCATTTGCTCGTGCGTGAGCGTGAGGGAAACATATTTGCTGCTATAAATATCTAGGTGGAAGATATACCCGGACTTCATGCAGCATTAATGACTGTAAAACAAAAGCGTTGTCTATCATTTACACTAGTTGCTAGGCAGATAAAAAATTTTTGTATGTGTCTCAATTATGATGTGATCAGTTACAGCCATACTGTTCTTTCTGTAATAAATTTTTGAGAACTTCAGCGTTAACGCACCATGTCTTCACTGTTATGCTGGAACAAGTTTGTTCCAGTGAAGGAAACTCTTAATGCTTATTAGGGAAATGGAAATCTTTTTTTTTTTTTTATTAATTTTTTTAAGCACACTATGACGTTCTATACAATTATGTGCTTCTGGAAACAGTTTGTAGTTTGGTTTGATTGTGATGGTCAGGCGTCCACATACTTTAGACTGTATATCTCATTTCTTGTGGGGCGGGGGGGGGACGGGACTCCATAATGTAGATGTGATAACCTGGTCATTCAGTACATTCAGGTCATCAGCTGACTTGTTTAATTGCCACATAACGTCGCTGAGTCTAGACTTGAGCAACTGAAGCAACCACAGATCATAACACTTCCTCCAGTGGCTTGTACAGTGGCTGGGTGCATCGCGTCATGTGATTCCCTGACGCACTAGTCGCTCTGAAATAATGTTAATCTGGACCACATAAACTTTTTTTTCTGTTTCTCCAAAGTCAAATTTTTATGCTCCGTAGCAAATTGAAGCATTTTTCCTGATTGGTCTCATTAGCAGGTGGGTTTCTTATGGACACACAGCTGTTTAGTCGCAATCCTGTGAGTTCTCATCACATTGTGTGTGTGTGTGTATGGAAATGCTCTGATTTTTACTATTAAACATACCTCTGGTTTTTACTATGCGACTTCAACAGGCGTTTCTTGGTTCCATTTCCAGTCGTTTTAAATCTTCTTAGTTGTTTTCTTTTCTTGACGCAGCCCAATAATTCGACCCTTCCCTTGGCCACGCAGTTTATATGCTCAAAGTATTTTTATTTATATGCCTATAAAAAGCATTGACAGAATTCTACCTGCCCTTTGTTCTGTCATTTTGTGTGCGTATGCAAAACGAGTTAAACGAAGCAGGGAAGATCACGCCAGCGGGCCGTTTTGGACATGAGCCCATTGTGGGATAAACAGCATGCCGCTGATTAAACATGTGTCAGAGCGTGGCGAGCTTCATGGGGTGCTTGTGACTGTACGGCACTTATAAACCCACATCACGTGAGGTAATATTATTGACTGTGTGTCATTGCAAATTCATCTCACAGCCCACGGTGTTTATTTCAGTTTACTGTAGCGTGTAAAGAGGAAAGATTGAAAGGGTGTGGAAAGGTTTCCATGTTCTATAAGCGTAAATATAGAACATATGGCTGAGCACGGGGGTTAGCTTCAGAGATGTACTCGTGAGACGAATAGTTTTCTCATGTACAGTAAGAAAACAAGAAATGTTTCCATTCTGTTGATCAGTAGACCGCTGGAATGTCTAAATAAATCTTTAGTTTAATTCTATTCTGTAGTGAAATCTCTTTATTCTATCCTCTTTCCTTTTTAGGTCACAGACAATCGTATAAGCATTTCACTGTTATCATGCTGTATATGTTTCGTAACAAATAAAAATAAAATTTTTTACTTGGATGAATACAGACATGTTGAATGTAAATTGCTCATTTTAATAGGCAGAAGATTTCTAGCTGTGTTGCACATTTATGGCCATATATTCACTATTCATTACTCAAAATTTCTCTACATAATAAACCTCTGAAGAATTTATTAACAAAATATTTTCAGTCGTGTATCTGTGATGTTTCAAAGGTTTTCATCCAATATTTTGAAATGCCTAATATTATTTTCTTAATCGCTGACTTTTAGGTTTGTAGCTCGTGCCAGATCATAAAACAAAGTCCTTTTAAGAAATAACCAGTTCATCTGGCAGCGATGCGAGTATGCTGTCAGATTTGGTAGCGAGTCTGATTAAAACTAATTAGGATCTACGCATTACTCCAGTACACCTTATTACAGGAATATTTGATCTGCAGGTCCTGATTGATCGAGCCATTGTCTTAGATCTCACGTAAAATTTTATCACCGTATAAGTGAGTCATATATACGTTGACTTTAGCTACTTTACATTCCAACTTTTGTAGTCAAGTTTTGCTGATTGTTAAAATGACTTACTTGCGATTCTAGAACCGAGATGGAGACTGTTATTCTGTATCATTATTAATAGTCACTGAACAGCACATCTGTAGTAGTAATAATAATAATAATAATAATAATAATCAACATAATATCGTGATCGATCTGAACACTTTTCAGTTTTCTGTGTCTCGGTCCCTTTCATTACCTCATGCAACCTTGGCATAAACATGGATTATCAACTGTTTTTTGTTTGTTTTTTTCACATTACTGGTGAGATTGTGCTCATGCTGATTTCTTATTTACAGCATCAGAAGGATTTATCTCTTTACAATGGCATCTGTCGAGGGCGGGGATATATTTGGCAGCAAGTGAACAGTCAGGGTTTGAAGCACATAGAACAGCCAAGCGTAAGGATCTAAGTAACTTTGACAAGGACCAAATTACATATGATTGGGTCAGAGCATCTCCAAAATGGTTGCCAGTCTGCCCTGGTTAGTTCCTACCAAACGTAATCCAAGGGAGGACAACTATTGAACTGCTGACAGAGTCAGGGATGCAGAAGATCCACTGATGCATGCGATCCCATCTGGTCCACTTCCATCTAAGAGCTGATGGAGGACAAATTGCTGCAAAAAAGTCAATGCTGGCTATAATAGAAAGGTGTCACATCCTCAGAACTGTCCGAGTGTCCATATTGACTCGTGTCCACCATTGAAAGAACCTACAGTGGGCACATGAGAATCAGAACTGGATCATTAATCAATGGAAGATGATTGCCTGGTCTGATGAATCCCATTTTCTTTTGCATCATGTTGATGTCCAGGTGCATGAACATTACGTACCTGGGGACGAGGTGGCACCAGGATGCACTATAAGAAGATGACAAGCTGATTGAGGCAGTTTAATGCCCTGGGCTATGTTCTACTGGGAAACCTTAGGCATTCATGTGGATGCTACCTTATCATATTGTACCACCTAACTAAACATTGTTGCAGACTTCATAATGCACCCTGCTACACTGCAATAAAATGTTTAGAAAGACCAATCCATGCAGGTCCCATGTCACAACTTACAAACCTCAAAGGCTCTGCTGCTAACACCAGGGTGCAAGATACCACATACTGTATCTTAGAACATGTAGAGAGCTTGTGGAATCGATGACTCAGAGCTGTTTTGGTGACGCAAGGGGAACCTACTTACTGTTAGGCTAGTGGATTTATTGTTATGACTGAGTTGGTGTGTGTGCGTGAGGGGGTTGTTCATTTTCCATCATAAGACTTGTACTCAAGGGAAAGGTCTGCTTTTAACACACAACGTATTTGAAAACCGTTTTTGGAAGTCAGCTTGAAGATACCAAAGTCGGGCTTGTGATTAAGTGCCAAAGTTCAAAAATCAAAACTTTTCCAAGAACTGGCAGGTGTATCAGTGTTTTATATACCGTAATAAGTATTTGAACATCATATATTGAAAAGGAAAAGAATATAATTAGAATCAAGAGAAAAACAGACATATATTTATAATAATTATTATTATTATTTTATTTGTACATGGATTGATCTTCAGTGATGGCATTCATCTCACTTTGTAGGAGTGACTGACTGGGCTGCGGTTGTCCGAGTGAACAGTTTCTCCATCTGAGCTATGAAACTTTTCATTATCTCCAGACATACCCTCTGCCTTTTTCCCCCCTTCACTGATGAATGCTTTCCCTCTCCTTACCACTGACCTTTGGATCACTTCTTCTATGCGGAGTTGCCATACACTTTGGATTTACTGCTATTTTGTCCTGAACTTGTTTTGAAATATGACGTTTTTCAGACCTTTTTTCCACCAGAAGGAACCGAATATGCATACAACGCTGTGGCTACTCATGAGTGACATGTAATGTAGGTATAATTTGGAGAAGTTGGGCATTCTTGCCTTTGTTCAAACTAGGGATGTCCCGATACCGGTAACGGGTATCGGCCTCGATACCACATTTTTTAAAGTACTTGTACTCGTTAAAAGTCCCCCGATACCGGGAACCGATACCACGGTCTGAAAAATGTCTATTTTTGAGCGGCGTGTAAGGGGTTAATCACAAGCGCCGAGTGCCCGCCCCCAGGACTATTGATTGTGCAGATGAACAGAACAGAGATATGAAACGAATAACGCAGTTTATTTTCTCTATATAATCCCCTAATGCACTTCCCAGTGTTTAATTAGTGCTTGGATACTATCAAGGTAGAAAGTCTTCTCAGTACGCCAGAGCCATAATTTAACTGCCTGATTTAACAAAATCCTGGTCTTCCGTCGATCTTAAAAGAATTAATTTCCTCAGTCTTGACTAGAGTCCAAGTTCCATGTGAAAAGAAGCAGCTCTATAGCATGATGCTACCACCACCATGCTTTAACAAAGATATGATGTTCTTTGGGTGATAAGCTTCATAATCTATCTATCTATCTATCTATCTATCTATCTATCTATCTATCTAAGTATTTTCTTGGTCTCTTGAAAACGTAACATTTTCTGAGTGAGGCAGTTTGGGTTGTTTTTACTTCATTTATTTCGCAACCTTGTCCCGTAAGGAAGCTATGTAAAGAATATGAGATCGCCATCGCATACAGTCATTTAATGACCAGGACTTGTCAAATATTCCTGCAACTTTTTGTAATGATGTTAGGTTTTCTTGGTCTTTAGTCCTCCTGATAAGGTTTCTTGTTGTCTATTGTCTCTGTTTTTGAGGGACCTGTTTTTGGTAACGTCACTGTGCTGGCCATTTTTTGCATTCCTTATGAGGGCTTTCACATTGTTCCATTGTACATCCTGTTTTGGAAATTCTTTTGCACTCCTCTTTCCTGATTGATGCGTTTTGCCATCGAGATCCCAAACTCCAATGCTTTGTAAGCTTGTGTAAGAGCATGGCTTCAGTAGTTGGATGAAATCAAAATGATCCTGCAGAAACAGCTGCTATTTATTTGGCGTTAATCAGAATCACTTCCTTGAAGACAGGTGTATTATAATTACTTTTAAAATGAGTTTGAATGTGATTGGTTCATTCTAAGCACAGTCATTATACCCATTATAAAAGAGTGTAGATATATGTAGCCAGGTTATTGTACATTTTGTTTTGTTGAAACATTAATTTATTTATTTTTACGTAATTTTATTGGCTACTATACTGCAGTAAAGGTACCATATTTCTTTACCAAGTTACCACCTGTTTTTGATGAGTGAGCTTGAAAGATCTGTTCGTTGTGCTTCGACATGCTTGCTGATTGCCTGTCGATCAGGAGAGGCACAAACACACATATGCAAATACATGATGGAGTGTCTGAATGTTCACTGGTTTATTTACAGGACAAAGATATATTAAGTCCAAAGCCATTTCCTGAGCGAATACAAGGTACATTCGGTGTCACATCCATCTGTTATTACATCAAAGAGCATGAGTCATTCACATGTTCTATAAAAATCAGAAGTCTACAAACCATACGAAGTTTTGTAATATAAGGATTGAGGAAGTGCTCAAACAAAGAGAAGGAGAAATCTAACAACAGGTGTCTCCGAGGTCCCCCAAACTGTGCAAATATTCACATTTAATTGACGCTATGGTTATAGCTTGAGTAGGCCATTTAATTAAACTGCTGTCCTTGTCCTATTATATAAGCACATCGTCATGGTGTTTGCTGATTACACAAACAGAGCGCCCTGGCTTTTAGACACACTGCAGAATAACTGTTTTTTAGAAAATGAAAGTGAAGAATAGTTTCCTGTGCAAAGATAAATATGAACACGTGTGAATTGTTATGGAAATTAGAGACGCTGTGACCGAGCACTGTGAAAAGGGAAACGGAATTATCGATCGAGTTTATTTTAGAATCGTTGTGGAAAGTGACAGCGCGGTCAGAAATGTGTTGCTTTAAATGTATTTAAGGGAACGTGGTCACGATTTTAAGCTGCTTCCCACAGAAACACTTTTCTAAAACACATTTCTAAATTCTGTATCTACAATTGTACACACTAGTCCTGTGTTAAATGTGCCAATTCAAGGCACGATTAAAACGCACCAGTCGATGTAATATTGCTTTCTCTTGGTGTGCCAGGGCTTTCTGTGAACAAGTACATAGAGGAGCAGCACACATGCTGTTTCTGCAGAGAACAGTGCGGTGAGAATCAGATGCCTTGGCTTAGGTGTGGTACACTCTGTTCTGTTCTTGTGGCCTTGGCTGAGCACCGAGCAAAAGCAGATGACCTGACAGCTCAGCGACAGATCTCTTAAGATTCTTTTCTGTAGTAGAGATTCGAAATGATAGAACTGCAGAATCATAAGCATGGACACAATGCGTGATGCATGACTATGCCGGACTGTACAGTATAGAATTCTATAAAAGACAAAATCTCTTGCGGGGAAAAAAAATAATTAACAGATAGAGAATGCATAATTCATTTGGTTAAATTCTGTAATAAAAATATAAAGAATTTTAATCGTTTTTCAATTAAGGGAAGTTAATTTGCACAACATATGATAAACAGAAAACAAATAATATATTAGATTTACAGCATTCAGATCAAGATGTTTACAGAAAGTAAAATTAGCTAGATTCAATTCCTGGAAAATTTCAATTTTGTAACTTCGAATCTCAATGTTCAGCGGGGTCTCCTGGCTGCTTGCAAAAATATATGGTCAGGATTAGTTGGCAGTATGGCTCCGGCGTGCTGAGTAAATTTTGGGAAAGTTATGAATGTTTGTTCGGGACCTGACACAAAACTGATCGTCTCATAAGAATGCATTGACGTCTCACCCTCAAGGTTTTGCCTAAAATCCACCAGAAACGAGAATGTGTTAAAAGTCTCTCCTGTGACTACATATCTTGAAGTACATGCACCTTAAAATGGGCTGAAAATGAGCCGTTTTCATTGTTTTTGCACAGGAAAAGTGCAATTTCTCCAGGATTTGTTTCTAGTTAATATTACTTTCTATAATTACATTGATCCGTATACTCCTCCAGACTAATAAATTATTCGTCTTTTTTATTAAAAGTTGTACAAATTAACTTCCCCTGATTGAAATATATTAACATTTTTTATAGATTCTTTAATTCTTTATAGATCCCATGGAGTATTTTTAGAAACATTTCTGTACATATATGTTTTTCAAACATTGATCTTTATTCACAAAAGATTAGAATTGTAATCATTAAGATTAAGAGGATATTTTCTTTATTTGGATAGATTTGACTGACATGTACAAGGATAATAGTAATATATTTTTGTATTATTTAGCTAGCAGCACAAGCAGTATGGGCACAGCATCTGTGAAAAGGTTCTATATAAATATAATATTGTGGATCCAAAAGTCCTCGCTAGTGCTGAATTAGATAAGCAGGACACAATGTTTAGAGCAGTGGAGGACATTATAGCAACTCTCAGAGACATGAGATACCGCAAAATGTGAAAGAGAGGAAATATATCTTTAAAGTATATCTAAGTAAAGTAAGTGAATTACTTAATTGGTTCTGGCTCTAAACTTTTAATAGCGGTCTCTTCATATAAAAATGTTTCCCATTTGCACCAACTTATGGCTGCCATATACACAGACCAACCTGGCCATATTGTTCCAACAACAAACAGGTTTCTGTTCCAGTCTTACTGCCATTAAAAAGCAATGACTGGTTAAAAAATATTGCATTTTGTGTAAACAAATAAATAAAGTAAATAGTTCAGCAGGTTCTTTGAAAAGTCGACATTGACAAACTGGAATCGCAGATAAAGATGAAAAACCTGCACTTTTATCACGTCTTGGTGCTCTAGCACCAATTGAATGTGCCCTTAGAAACAGCCTGGGCAATTGCTTTGTTGTTTCCTCAGCTCAGACACACGCACACATCCTTTTGAAAAATAGATAAAAAGAGAGAACAAGAGAGAGCGCGAGAGACTCTGAATTCCCTCTGAAAGTTTCCTGTGGAGATTGCCCTCAACATCAGGAAGACTTTTCCCTCATTATGAGTGTTCCTCGTTATAAGTGATGTAGACTTTTGGTTCCAGTGCATCCCATGCTACCATTATAAACAGACGAGCCTACAAATACCCAGCTAAGATGTTAAAGCTTTTTCGCGAATGCGAGTGTACTGCATTTCTGTGTCAGAATGCTTCTTCCTGTTTACTCGTCCTAGGTGCTCGGCTTCAAGGGCTTCCCTTAAGTCCGTTCTCATTGTCTGTTTAGGCATTTCCTGAGGCTGCGACCAACCTGTAAAAGCTTGAGCAATAATTCTGGGCTTGCTATAAAGGGAATGTGGCAGTTTTGTGCATTGTCTATTTGTGGAGATATGAGAATGTATTACTGCTTATACTTGTAGATATTTATGCTATTTATTTTAGGTCGTGCAAAAATGCCCTGAATTCAATTATTTAAAATATGAGATGCAAAAAAAATTAAAACAATGAATTCACTTCATGGTTTAGGGTTAATTCTTTGACACACATGTGGTGGTGTTGGGAAAAAGTCAGTTTAATGGTAGGTGTATTCCATCGTTATAAGGTTCATTTGTTAAAGATTAAGAAATGCACACCATTGTTTGCAAGTAATTGAGGTTAAGTTGGCACTTCACAGGTGGCTTCACATGATCACATGACTTCACTTGTAAACTTTGTGTAGCAGAATCTTGAAATATTATGCACGATATTAGACAGAAAAAGCACTAGAGTGGCATGCAATGGATTGTTACTGAGAATTAAGTTTCAACAACTACCACCTTGACTTAAAAGACGGTAGTAATAAAGAAAATCAAAGAAAACAATACAATGATGGATGGCTGTGCTGGACTTGTCTTAGCCCTTTTTTCATAACGCAAATCACTTGTTACTGTCAGTAGTTTCATGGTGATAAATGTGATATATACTTCAGCTGTGCAATTTAATCAATTATGCAATATTATTGATATTTTGTTAATCGAATCAGTGGATCAGCTTCCGATCCAGAATTAATTCACACACTTTAAATTATTTACGTAAACATTAAAATGGTAACTGCTCTAAAACTTACGAATTCCTAAAAAATATACAAGGGAAAATAGAAACCATGCCCACCTTCTGTAAATATAAAAATGTATCGCTTTGTATGAGACTTGACATTAAAAAGAAAAACAGCAGAAGTTATACAGTATTAAACTCATTTACTTAATAATACTTAATAATACTTAACTTTGTACTACTTTAAAACCTGCAAGAAATATAGCTGTTTGAGACAAATCAGACAATAAACATTAGCGCTATCGAATCCATTCGTATAGGAAATTGCAATGGCCAAAAATCGGTTGATGTAGCAGGATTTTACAATGAGTTTCAATATCCTGAAACATTGTGAGGAGGAAGAGGGATAATCTGGTACTTTCCTGATTTCGTTGCAGCTGTGAGGGGAAATTCATATTTGGATGCCATTCTCAGAGGTAGTCGTCTCTGCTCCTACTTCTCACTCAAAAGCTCCTGCACAGTTAGACAAATCTATTCCAAGATAATTTTATCTAAAGAAAGATATCAACAATAAATATATTTTTATAATCCACGTTATATAATCTGATCAGAACAAACTAAATTAGAACTCTGGCTCCCATGACTTTAAAAAATGGATCCCATGACCATCGTAGGTATGATAGTGAGGTGTGGTGTGATAGTGATAGTGAGGTGTGGAGATGAGAACATCATGATATTGATGTCATCGTCGTCTTTGCACATTTTAGTACATCTTCAAGGAAACGGAGGGAACCAGAGGAACAGAAAACAGTTTGCCAAGAGGACCTGGCCAAAATCCTACCACAGTGCTGCAACAAGCAAATGACTTATTACGATAACCACAGTAGCCAACAACAGCTTTGCTATAGTTGTTCATTTATGGTGCCTCAATATTTCTTCTACCATCAATCACACTTTTATGCTTCCACCATAGTTCTGTTAAACAGATTAGTAACAGGAAGAACTAGAATTGTTGTTGATGGCGCTTGAGTTTGAACTTTTTCTTTGAAATATCTTTGTCTACCTTAGTGCTCATATAGGGGCCAGGGGTAGCTCAGTGGTTAAGGCATTGGACTACGGTTCGGAAGGTCCCAGGTTCAAACCCCACAACCACCAAGTTGCCTTTGTTGGGCCCTTGAGCAAGGCCCTTAAGCCTCAATTGCTCAAATGTATAATGAGATGAAAAAAATGTAAGTCGCTCTGGATAAGAGCGTCTGCCAAATGCCTAAATGTAAATGTAAATATTTGTAAGTACGTTGTCAGATTTTAAGGTAATGCACTGGAGGCATATTAAATAACAAACACACACTAGTGTCTGAATATTTTTTTTTCCACACATCTTGTCCCAATTCTTACAACCCAATTTAATAATTGTTCACTAAATATTAACCCTTTTCAGTATAAATAGGTCAAATCCATTACCCACACTATCTCTGACCTTTTGCCAGATGCAAGAAGTGAGACAGGGCTATGATGGTGTGGACTAACAGTACCAACAAAACGTCCTCCATTATCACATGAAGATTTTGGTTTTATTGGTCTTATTTTAATTGGTCTTATTTCTTTTTGTTTTCCCTCAGACACACCTTCTGGCAGTATCGCAAAGAAAACCCCAGGTCCCACGTAGGCGACCCCCCTCCTGAAGGCCTGCCCGGCTTCAACAGTGGTGTGATGCTGCTGAATCTGGACACCATGCGCCGCTCTGCCCTCTACAACCGCCTCCTCGACCCTGAACGCGTCGCTCATCTCACCAACAAGTATCACTTCCGGGGCCACCTGGGTGACCAGGACTTCTTCACCATGATAGGCATGGAGCATCCAGAGCTCTTCTATCATCTTGATTGTGGCTGGAACCGACAGCTGTGTACTTGGTGGAGGGACCACGGCTACGGCGACATTTTTCAGCTGTACTTCCGATGCGACGGACCCGTGCACATTTACCACGGAAACTGCAATACCGCTATACCCGATGACTGAAAGCTACAAGAAGGCTTTACACCATCTGAGAGAATTCTGCTCCATTGCGTGAGTGGTGCTTGAGCAATGAGTTGAATATACATGCTTGAGAAGACGCCTTGATGCTTCAGCTTGCGTTATCACACAATTAGCCAAATGGATCATTTGCCATATGCATGCTGCCAGTACTCCTTTACATACATTGCTTTTTATTCGTATGGCGTTCAACTTCGGGAACAAATTGGAGCAATCAGGTCTCTTTGTGCTCTGCCTTATGATGCACTTGGAGCCAGAGTTGGAGTTTAGAATTCTTCGCATAGCTGACTGCAGCCTGCAGGAGCAGAGAGTTTTTGCACTCATGACATCTCTTCCCGTTACTTGCACCGAGGACCAGGTTTTGCGTTGCAGTCCTGACCGCAACATAATAGCACAGCGGTAGCTGCTTTAGAGCATAGAGCTGACCAGAAACCATATTACTGTGATGATGATGTTTCGGGGAAAGATTCAAGAGCAAACTAGGAATGCATGTTGACCTGATTTTCAATTCGAACTCCTGATAGTCAGCTCCAGGCTTTCTGCTGTGTTGTGCAAGTTTATTCCTGCTATTAACTTTTTTCTTTAAATAAAGTATTGCATGACAGGAAATAAACAGAGCAGACATGCCAAAATCTTTTTAACACATGACAGATTGGAGTATGGCTAGTTTCCCAGGAGGGGGAAAAAACTAGCCTTTTCTAATGAAATGCACTAGCATACCCCAGGGGTGGGTATTGGGATTCCAGATATTCCTGTAATATTTATTTTCTGGCTACTGCTTACTAAGCAAAGAATGTTTTGACAGACTCTAAAGGTACGTAATAATGCGCGAGGTGTCATGTTATATATTGTGCTGCGAGCGTGCTTTCGTGTAAAGTACTCTTTACCGGTGTAACGGTACACCAGATTAATATTTCATTCTGTAAAATAGTGATGTGCCCTGAATAATATGATGCAGTGTAAATAAATACTGCCTGAATATTTTCAGTAAAACAGTCTGCATTTTAAGTAAACTTAACAATGACATAATGATGAATGAATTTGTGATCCACTGAGATTCCTCTCAGCATATAATGGGAGGAAGGGTTGCCAGGTGTCAAGAAAAATGTCAGAAAAAAGAGGTTAACTCTACATTTCAAAAAGCACAGAAAATTTGCACAACAAATATTTATTTTAAGAAATTCATTGTTTCACTTTGCCACATTGGTTCGAAATTCTTTCAACCAGTATTTTTGTAAATAAAGTTTTCATCTCAAGTTATGAACTTTAGCCTCGCCATGCTGATTTATATAACGGATAGAATATATAACAGAAGCCTGAGCTTAAGGTTTTGCGAGTCCATTATACAGTTTGTTGAATGTTTCGTTCAATACGCAATGTATTAAGTCAAGATCCTTGTATCAAACAATACGATACAGTACAAGACAAGAATCTGAACTTTATCTAGAAAGTAATAAATATCCAAGGGTGAGTCAATAATTATCCACACCGCTTATATTACAACTTCTGTTTGCTACACTCAGTGCTTTTTGTTCAAGACTACTGTCTCTCCAGTCACTGCTGTGCAGGTGTCAACGTGTTACATCAGTTCATTTGTAACTGCGGTGCGGAAAAAGTTTGAAAGTGAACCACCAGCTGGAAAATTCATTAACACTTACAGTTTTCTGGGATTGTCAAGGGTTGGAACATTATCAGGAAAAGGGTTTAACAATCAACAGTTTTCGTTAAAGTGAGACGCTTATTGTAGAGCTGAAGACTAAACTTCGGGTTAAACCAGAGGCCCGCTATCCGAGGGCGTTTTGATCTCGCATGATGATGCACGTCCACACACTTCTGCTCACACTGTTGACACTCTGAACAAGAAAGTTTGTTTTAAGGCGTCGTCACTATAGCCCTGATCTTGCTCTATCTTTCACCTGTTTGGTCTCAGATTCACTTCTAATGAAGAAGTAAAGACAACAGTGCATTCGTGGCTCGAAAGTACGAAAGCTTGGATGGATACAGTGTATTGAAAAGCAAGGGGACCATTTTGTATTTCTTTTTTTTTTTTTTTTTAAGTTAATGAAAATTAATTCTACAGCCAGAGTGAGGATAATTTTTGACTCACCCTTGCCCATTCCTGGCTCCTATTGTAAGCACTGATGAACCAGTTGGTTTTTTACTTTATAACCTCATGTTGATGGAAAAAGGGGCCACTTTTTCCATTCCAGTTTTTCAGCTGTTGCAACAATCAAAAAGTGTTTTCCAGATACAAATTTTGTTGTATCATGTTATTAATGACCACTTCTTATTTTCTGTTATTTTTTCTTGTTGTTTACGGTACGTTTATTGTATTTTGCTTGTAAAGGGGGAAATAAAATTCCTAATCTGTTAGCACTGTGCTTTACTGAATATGTACTTGTGATAAAATGTGGTGTCAAATTTTTCAATAAACTGCTTTCATTTTGTGGAAGCCGACCCTCAATATCAGACCACTTTAGTCCCAGCTTATTGTTCAATAATTCATTATAAAATATACACCAATCAGCCATAACATTAAAACCACTGACAGGCAAAATGAATGGGTGGGATATATCTGGCAGCAAGAGATCAGTTTTCAAAGTTGTCGATGTGTTGAAAGCCGGGGGAAATGGGCATCACAAGCGTCTAAGCATCATTGACAAGGGCCAAGGTGTGATGACTAGACGACTAAATCAGAGTATCACCAAAACAGCAGGTCTTCTTGGGTGTTCCCGTTGTCCAAAAGTCATCCAATGAAGGACTGGTGACAGTCATGGGTATCTACGGCTTATTGAAGCACATGGGGACGGTGAAGGTCTAGATCCCACAAAAGAGCTTCTGAAGCAGCTTCTGAAAAAGTGACTTGTTCTGATAGAAATGTGACAGAACACACAGTGCATCACAGGTTGTGCTACATTGGGCTCATGAGGAAAGAAATGGATCATAGAGCAATGGAAGAACATGGCCTGGTGTTTTACATCATGCGTTCTGGAAGAGCTGGCACCAGGACACTTTATGAGATGAAGGCAAGCCGATGGAGGCACTATGATGGTTTGGACCTTGGGTCCTGGCATTCATTGACATGTACCACCTCCCCAGACATTACTCCAGACCAAGTACACCCCATTATGACAGGCAGTAGTGGCCTCTTACCAGGATAAGCAAACCGTTTTCAGGTGTTGACTGAGGCTCCAAATTTCCCAGATGTCAATCTGATCGAGCATCTGTGGGATGTTTTGAACAAACAACTCTGATCCAGAATCTGCTACTAATGTCTTGTAATGTCAGTTGTTTTTTTGCAACTCCATATTCACATATGTTGCAATGCAGTCGTAATTATGCAAAGAGGAACTACACACACACACACACACACAGATGTTGGTAACAAAATGAATAATACATTATTCCGTCTCAGAGTGATGCTTTCAGTGCTCTCACTATGAAGATCAGATCCTTCGAAGAGAATAAAGTGTCTTCGGAGAAGAGAAATTCTGTATTAGGAATGTGCACATATTTGGAAGCTCAAGGAACTCGCAAATCAAAGACATGATATACTGTTGTATGACGTGATATGGAAAGCGTGAGTGTAAGGCAGTCTTGACAGTCTGGCTACTTTTTTATCATGTTGTGGAGAAAAATGTGTCTTGTGCAGGTTATTAAAAGAGAGATCTGTTCTTCAGCTTGGTGATGTTTTTAAAATCAGGGCAGCTGCAAATATAACGTCACACATTGTGAACGCTGTCGACTGCTTGTCAGACACCTCGCAAGATGAGATGGATGTGTTTAAAATGCACAGAACATTTCTCTTTAGTGAGTGCTACCAAGTCGTTCGGCTGAACTCCAGGCTCGAGCTTTACTCACTTGGTGTTTTTCACCACTTCTGTGCCTTTCAGACTCAACAAAAGCAAAGCGTTCTCAACTCCATATAAGTTTGTGTGGGTGTGTGCATGAGAGAGAGAGACAGTTCCCGAGTTCTGCCATGCTTATGCTGCTTAGTCTTAAAACTCACAGGATTGATCCTCCTCCCAAGTGACATGTGGGGTATGAGTGGGGTTTCAAGTCATTCATTCCAGAGAACATGAAAACAGAACGATAATAATTCAAGTCAACACAAAGATTTTCAATGCTTTTATGCATCATTTTGTCAATCTGGCAACCCTTAGTTATATTAAATGCCACTTGATGTATAGTAGAATCCCAGGAGAATTGGCAAAATCATAAATGTACATTAGAATGAAGCTGTGAGGATTTTCATAAAAGTGAGGTATGTCTGAAGGATCCTCCTCTAGTGGTCAGATGCGAAATTAAGTAAAACACTAAAGAGTCCTCAGATGGACATACCACTGAACGTTGGTGATGTCATTTTTTAAGAAATCAGTCATCATCAAAAACCCATTTACTCTTACAGAATAGCGTATAGATGCAGTTAACCAAATAAATTTTTTTTATTTATAGTTATATAATAAACCAGCGTAAGTACTCGCCATTGTCATTTAAAGAGTTTGTAGAAGTTAAAAATAAGCTGATCAACTTTAATGTAAAAAGTTGTAAATGTTAAGTATCTTACTCCTTGTTTACACTAAGTTGTACTTCTTTCATCGTCAGCCACAGACGTGGAAAGTAATGAATTACATTCACTCGCATTACTGTAATTGAGTAGATTTTTTGTGTACTTCTACTTTTTAAAGTAGTTTTTAAAATCTGTAATTTTAC
>JAQMYK010000007.1:3464459-3478265 GCA_030014345.1 Clarias buthupogon
TTGAATATATAGAATATATAGAATTCCACAAAAAGGAAACAATTCAAAAAGTTGTGTCACTGTCCAAATACTTATGGACCTGACTGAATATACATTCGTTTAGCCATCTTCAGGAGTTCCTCTATCCTTGTCAGGGTCACTGTGTAGAAAAAAGGCAGGAGAATTTACAACACATGCGATGCCCGTCCATCACTGTGCACCGTGTACACTTGTAGAGTCACTCACACCTAGGGGCAATCTGTCACGGCCAGTCTACATGGTTTTCTAAATGTTTTTCGCACAGTGGGACAGTAGGAAACTGGAAAATGCAGAGGAAACCCTAGCAGCCAGGCAGTTTACTAGTTTTCTAGTTAATATGTTTCAGCCTTTGTACTGAATTATAGTTTTACCACTTAAAGAAACTTCATTAAAGCTAGAAATATAAAAGTGTACGATGAAAACTGGATCTGATAAGCTGCCCAGGCGGACCTGTCCCAGTTATTCTAAATTTCTATCCAATATGGGACTAAACCTAGTAGCTGTACACGACCTCAACCAGGCATTCACCTTAATATCTGCTGGTGTGTCACATGATGGGTGAAGCTCAAAGAGGATCAGACTGTTTACTAATGCCATTTCCACTGGCATCCGTTCACGGCGAGGTGCCGATTTACCGAAGGTGGATTACGGCTCTGAACAGCGCACGTACAGCAAACTCATGGGGCTGGAACTGAAAAGCTGCATTATTTATGTCCAGCTGGACACACACGAACACTGAGTTAATTCATTGCCAGGGACATGGCTGTGCAGTTAGCTGTTAGAGCAGCCATGGAATGAAAAAAGCCTTTCATTCAGAGATTACGTTAAGAGGCTTTTTGTAATCATTAGAGGTTCAGATGTTCATTGGGTTGTCATAAGTGTTGCATTGTTGAGTTTATGAGCTTACAGTGTTTGTGCTTGTTGTGGGATGTTTTTTTTTTTTCTTTTTCCTTTTTCCTGATCCTTCTTAAAGAATTAATTAGTGCCAATGGCATGCTAGTACAGCAATAATTACAACTTCTTAACGTACAGATCAAATTTGTCTAATCCGTTTCTTTACTAAATTAAACTGGAAATATATATTTTAACTCTCTCAGGTTAAATCTACGTATCTACTAGTCTTTATGTGCTATGATGGCATGTTGAGCAAATACTTGTTAGTATTCTTTTATCTAATTCATCATCTATACCACTTTATTCTGTATATATATATATATATAGATATATAGATATATATTATTCGATATAACTGTATCAGTCTTCCATATCTGATTAAAGAGACAGTATATTTGAGCCAGACTGTGTTCATTATGTTCTTTAGAAGGTCAAATAACTTTTGAAATATAGACGAACAAATATGATTCGTGTTCATGCAAAATGTGTTAAAACTTGACAGTTCGTCTATCACACATTTATCGTGTGATACAAAGAGCCACACTTGTTCAATAAGTGCTGTACTGGAACATTTCTATTTGCTGCCATACAGCACAGGCACATCTGGCCTTATGTAATGCTCTTCTGAAATGTCAAGATTTTCAACCTAATGGTTTTTTTCCCCCTTTCTGAATACACAATGAGAAATGCTATCCTCCATGGCTTATTATATACATAAATGGTCAGATAATTAAAAAGACGATGAAAGGTATCACTGATTAGGGATCAATGGTGAAGTGTTTACTTTGTGCACAGGTATTGAATAAACCTCATACTTTTTATTCACTTATTTACTGTATTATTGCAGATATTTTGCATAAAGACTCTGTTGCATAGCAGCAGTTTTATATGTTGTCTTATTTCACACAGAGCTCTCATAAATTCTCATTGCTAGGATATTAATTTGTTTCACAATATTGAAATAAGGTCCTTAAGGTTCATAAAACATAATTTAAACGTTATCTTGATTCTCAATCCTCCATAGCTTTTTTTTTTTTTTTTGCTTAATTTTTTAGATCCTAAAAGTGTTCATCTTCCTCCCTTTGAAGGGTTTAGTATTCTTTTTAATTCTATAAATATATAGATAACTTCATATTCACTTTCTGGATACTTAAAGGTCCCCTATTTTACTATTTCTATAACAAGCAAAGCTAAAGCTGAAATATTTCCTTAAATAATCTTTTGTTGTTGTTGTTGTTGTTAATACCTCAAACTCCAAATCCACTGTTTCAATCTTTATGAAAAACTATGAGCCCGCACCCTACCGTAGAACAGCACAGCTAAGCATCAAGCTGGGGGTTGGGCTCCTCCTATATGAGGTCACTTTAGCAGGAAAACTTTCACTGGCTTGTTTAAGTCTTGCCCATCACAAAAAAAATAATAATAATAACAAGATTGGAATATCAAGTTTGTACACACACACTGGAGACCCATTTGATTGTCTAAAAATTCTATTATAGTTCCTGTTTAAAGGTCAGGTTAAAATCTTTTATACAATATGTTATGCATATATTACATAAAATGTTGGTAAACATTTTTAACGGATCAAATATGTAGAAATATCTGAAAGATTATAATCAACCGAAATATGTAGTGATGCAATATTGCAAAAAAGAACAGGTCTTAGATGTTTATGACATTGAACTGTTAAATCTGCTTCCTTGACCTAACGGTTGAAAAGTAAAAGCCTTTCAGTGCAGCCAGTTCTAAGGATTTTCTCTCTACCTCACTGCTTGATAGTATCATGAACTATGTCATCCAGGATTGATCTTATTCCATTACCTACACTGGCAAGATGGTGTAAGATACACAACCATGTCTTGTATCCAAAACTGCGGAATCCTGAGCTCTGATGCTGTGAAAAACCAACACAACCTGCTGAAACCACCATATGCATGTCATTGGCTCTATCTCTGTTCCTGGGCTGTTCTCCAGGAACTGGTCCTCTGCTCGTGAGCAATAAAGCTCTGATCTACTGAGGCTTGGACGCTACACGACCTCTGAAGGTGTGCTGTGATATTTGGCACAAAGACGTTAGCAGCAGATCCTTTAAGTGCTGTAAATTGTGAGGTGGAGCTGCCACGGACTTGTTTTTCCAGCCCATCCCACAGATGCTCAAGCGGATTGGGATCTGGAGAATTTGGAAGCTTTTTGTCATGTTCTTTAAACCTTTCCCAAACAAGTTTTGAAGTTTTGCTGAAGAGGCCAGAAATACCTGGTCTCCAACAATGTTTAGATAAGTGGGACATTTCAAATTGTCATAGACTCTGGATGTTTCTCAGCCAATACAAATATAAGTAGAAGAATGAATTGTGTGGTTTAAAATGTACTTTAAGTACAAAGAGGTGGCAAGTAACAAGTACTCCCTTACTGTACTTAAGTTTAGTACTTAATTTTCCCCCAATTTTAGTCGTATCCAACTCCCATCCATTATTGAACGTTCTCCCATTAAGACTACTACTGCCAGTCAGGGAGGACCAAAGACGCTCACGTGTTTCCTCCAAACTATGTGACTCGAACTGCTCGCTCATGCATCGTTGGGGGCGGCATAACACACTCGAAGGACAGCGCTATCCACTCCTTCTGCTTGCATGAGCTCACAGACGCCTGTGACTGGCTATAGAGCCGTGATTACTGTGAGAGCGCAAAATATCTCTCATCCCTCCCCTCTGCGAGAGCTTAGCCAAGGCCAGCTCTCTCCAGGCCTCCGGCTGCGAGATGTTACAGCACCACCTGGGAATCGACCTAGCGATCTCCTGATGATAGGGCGAGCAGTACGCCACTCGGGAGCCTCTCTTAAGTATTTATTTGTGTGTATCTGTATCTGTATTTTTACTTCTGCTCACCACATTTTTTATGAAAAACCTGTACTTTTACTCCCTAGATTTTAAATAGATTTCATGTGTTTAGATGTGTTCAGACTTCTTTTACCCTTGATGTACAAAAGTACAAGTATTCCATTAAAACTACCAATAAACTTTGCTACCCTGTATAATGCAATTAGTCTAAGCAATTCAACATAGACATACTGTACACTTTTGCAAGCTTGTTTTTTTTTTATTTTATAAACGTTATAAACGTTTATAAACATTTTGATCCAGCTTCTACAGTAGTGTTCATTATGGATTTCTTTTTTTCTTTGTTTTCAATATCCAGGAAAGGCATCTAATGAAAGACAAATTTTTACCTATTAATTTTTGAATGTTAATAATGAATAATGTAAATAAAGACTCATGAATCCCCACTTTTCACTAGTGTCACAATCTCAGGAAAAGATGAGATACAGTGTATTGTTTTGTGCCTTTTTTATCTACTTGTCTAAACATTCTTTTATGCTTTTATTCTGCTTTTTATGCTGTGGAATTTTATTTTAACAAGATTCGATAAATTCATGAAAAGCATTTCCTTTTTCAATGCCATCATATAAATACTCAGCTAAAAAAAGAAACAAATGCTGAAGATAAATGCACAGTGTGTACTGTAATATACAGTAGCAAATTGCACTGACCCTTGAGTTCTACCATGGAGTTCACACACTGAGTTCACACCCACAAATAGTCACACTTTAAGTGTCAAACTTCCTGTTCTACATACTTCCCCATCTCTTTCCCACATCGGTTCTCGTGCTTACAGAAAGTCGTTTAATTCACATGAATATTTAATCTACCTAAAATATACCTTTAATCTACTTTAATCTACAACAGGCATGATGGTCACTTTATTCAGCATCAAACCAAATGGAGAAATGGGAACTGTTCGTGAGGTTGCCAGAGATTGCACCTTTTTTTTTTTTAGCAAAATTGTTCTGAAAGCTCTTCCGTCACAGCGAAGTCTGGCTGCTAAGATCATGCACAGTTCTCACTTCACAACTTCTTTGTCACTTCTCAGTCATGCTAATGGTGTTTCTCACTTGTCTCAGGCTGACCTTATCTGTAGGGTGCTGTTCTTAGTAAGGGTGCATGTACAGTACAGTACAAATTTGGTTTAATGTGTTTAGACCTTGGGATGATATTTTACAGTTAAAGTTAAAGATTTTGTACGTTTTTAAGATAATAATAATAATAATAATAATAATAATAATAATAATAAATGAGAGGCATTCAAGTCAAACCAGGATTTTTTTTTTTAAGTTATAAAACCGATTGGTATTTATAGAAGACTTCAAGCAAAGGACGCCGATGAGACTCTTAGCCACAGAAAAAAAATATAATGGTGCAAATATGTTAAAGAATCCTGGTCTTGATCCCAGTGGAGTCGTTCCTGTGAACATTCAGCGAGTGGAACAACGGATTTTTGAAAATCGACTGAGAACTTGTTGCCAACTTGTGGAAGGGACACATCTGTCTGTGTGAACTGTATATACAATCACTCACCAACACCACTTCCACATTACATGAAGTCCTGACCTCCCTCTAAGCCATTTTCACATGTTTAGGCCATTAAGGGGGTTCCTGGGAGGCTAGTGTTTCAGACGTAAAGCAGGCAGTCCGATCATGGCTCCGGCATACTGAGAAGACTTTCTACAGTACCTTAATGATATCCAAGCACTAGAGAAAATCTGTGATGCATCACTAAGTGCATTAGTGTAGCCAGGGGTTATATAGAGAAATATAGGGTGTTTATACTTATTACTGTGTTCTGTTATTGTGCACAATCAAAAATCCTGGTTTGACTTGAACGCGTTGTAGTAGTCGTGATAACAATTACTTATCATATATATTTAGTAATTAATCATATATACAACATTACCTATAATAATAGATTGTAATAGAGAATATTATGATGTCTAGGAAGATGAAAACAATATAATGACTGTGTCTTTGCCCCATTACTTCATGTCTCCTTTTTTCCTGAGGAGTAGTTTGTCCACTGGGAGGTAGCAGTGGGGTGTTGTCTCATTCTGAACTTGGAAGAATCCACTGCTTTACCCTGACTCCATCATCATAAAGAGCATGCTGAACACTGAAAGGAGAAACACTACAAATATAACAATTATACAGGAATACACTTTGAATAATGAGAAATGAAAATTGGTTTATGCTGTAACCGGTTTCAGAAGAATCCGTAGAATGCTATTACAAGCTTTCTAACAAGATTTTATGAAGCATCTGGAAAATCCAACAAGGATTTTTAAATTATATGAATCGGTTCATGGTTTGAACTCTTCATACAGCATTTTTCCTCTTTTACATAGTAACCTGTTGTTGTGAAGGAGCAATGTAGTAGTAATTAAAAACAAATAAATAAATTGAAAGTGATAAAACAAATTGTTCATTAGAAAAGGAGAAAAGAAACAGCATTATAAATTCTTACCTAATTAGTATGCAAATTCAAAATGTCCTAAAAGTCCTGCCTCACAATCCATTTCCTTGTTGCATGATCTGCATTTGCATATTGCTATTTCATGATGCAATAACACTTTCCGGTTAAAGGGTTAACACCAAGTCAGATTTTCAGCTGCACGCTGATTCCCAGAAGAATGCAGCAGAAAAGCTTTGCACATTTGACCAGACTGCCAAATTATGTAAAAGGTTATATAAAGTTGAGGATGAAGCACAGAACTGGACATTTGCTTTCCAGTGATATCCAGTGCCAGATCCCAAAAACTTTTCTCTTTCCATCATCCTTTTACTCATCCAGAAATCCACATCCTTGGGAGGAATGAAAGAATTCTTTTGTGGTGCTTCAGGAGCTGCAAAGAAATAAGGTTATACCTCATTTCAATTCAGTGTTGGGCACAATCAAGGGTTTCTTTATCTTTTATTTTATATGTGCAGCCTGATTTCAGGTTGATTCTTGTGTACTTTTGAAGAACTAGGTGTACGTGTTTGTGTTTGCGTTTGTGTTTGTGTTTGTGTGTGTGTGTGTGTGTGCGTAAGAGAGAGAGAGAATGTGCTAATTCGTGAGCACGTGTTCATTCCCAGATTCCCTTGGGGCAGCACGGGTACAGAGTAGCGTGTACTCTTCAAATATTCATGAGTGTCTGTTTCAGGATTAGTAGAGAGACTCGAGCCCTGCTACTATTCCTCACAGCCTACTCTAGGCTACACATAGTGCCATAATGGAACTTATTCTTTTTAAATCCAGTGCATAAAGAAATTCCAACATCAACAAGACATCACATGAAAGAAGGGTTTGTTTACTTGCAATACTTTACAGTCTTTAGAGATGCAGAAATGTTTCAGGCCCGCAAGTGCTTTATTCCTACGTACCAATCAGATGATATGATTATAATGAATACAGGACTTATCATTTTGTTATGATAATGGTGGATGGTGGTATGAGGATGGTGTTGATGTTGTGAATAGATGGGTTGGGCACAGGGCTGGAGTATGTGGATAGTATTGTGGCCATAGGCGTATAGGGTGGGGACAGGGTTGGAGTATGTGGATAGTGTTGAGCCTGTGAATTTATGGGTTGGGGATAGGGTTGAAGTAGTGCTGATGCTGTGAATAGATGGGTTGGGCACAGGGTTGGAGAATGTTGATGGTATTGTGGCCATGGGTGGATAGTCTCACAGTCTCATCCCCAACCACATACTCCAACCCTGTCCCCAACTCATCCATTCACAGCCTTTATACCATCACATACTCCAACCCTGTCCCCACCCTATCCAGTTATGGCCACAACATCATACTCATACTCCAACTCTATAATTAACCCATCCATTCACAGCCTCAACACAATCCGCATACTCCAACCCTGTCCCCAATCCATGCATTCACAGCCTTTCTAACATCCGGGACAAAGTTGAAGTATGAGTATGGTGTTGAACCTGTGAATTTATGGTTTGGGAACAGGGTTGGAGTATAAGAATGGTGTTGACGCTGTGAATGGATGGGTTGCGTACCGGGTTAGAGTATGTGATGGTGTTGAGGCTCTGAAGAGGTGTGATACAGACAGGGTTGGGGTTGGAGCACATGGGCCATTTAGGGGTGCTTGCATTAGGGATACCGAATTTGCTTTTTCAATCATATTTTGTTATAGGTTTTTTTATGACTCATAATTAGAAACTCAAATGCTCAGCCTTTTTCCAGTAAACAGAAAGCAGACGCAACATGTTAGGAATGTTGTGATGGGAATATGGTTTTATGGTTTGTCTCTCTTACATTCTGATTCCCTGTATTTGCTTTCAGGAATGTGCAGCATTCATTGCATCATCCAGTAAAAAGCTTAGTATGAAGCGTTTTATGCATTACTTTAGACAGACACAAGACAATGGTTCATGAATTCCCTAAACAACCACAGGCTTCTATCTGTAGTCTGGAACATGTGCCTGTAATATTTAATAATGAGTTCTGTAGTGGAAGCATAATCAAGCAGGACCACAGGGCCACATGCTGACATCTACACCATTCATTATGCTGTTATTAATGCCTGAGGGTTGTATGGAATGGCAGAAACGACCAACAGAGATGATAAGAACAGAGTGCAGGCTGATTCAGGTTTCATATAAATGGCAGTTGCACCTTAAAGCACCACGAATGTCGTGAAGAGAGAATGCATGGGTGCTGTGTTTAAATAGGAATGGATTAGACAGTATACCGGAATCAGTAAATACTGTATATTATTGGCACTGGTGGGAATAGAAAGTCCTATTTCGGCACTCTTTATGCGTCCTTTAATTAATTAATTAATTGTTCTCAGCTTGGTGTAGTAGTTCAGCTTTATGCCCTCTCTGTATAGGGTTTTTTTTTTTATAAAGCCTTTAAGGTTGTGCGTTTTTTTTTTCTTTCTTTCTTTCTTTCTTTGAACATTCATTATGTTTCTAAATTTAAAACATCTGTAGTTTCCTACCAGGAGTTTTCTCAACTGCAAATATAGGTTACTATGTTTTACTGTGTGTGGATTGTGCACAAAAGTAGGTCAAGCAATAGCAGACATTTTCTGCCTCAAAATATTGACAGTTTTTTTTTTCTTTAAAAAAAAAACACCAAAAAAACAGTGCACTTTCTGAGCATTTAGATATTGGATATTGTGTGCTTATGTTGTATTACCTTAGAAAATCGATGAATGATTGATGATTGATTGAATGAAGGTTAATTAAATAACGTACTTTTGGACCAAGTCTTTATTTGGACCAAATGTCATGGTAACGTCAGTGGGTGCAGAACTACACTACCCATCAGCCAAAACTCATCACATGCCAAAACTAATTGTCTCACTCATTATCTATACCGCTTTATCCTGTATACAGGGTCATGGGGGGGCCTGGAACCTATCCTAGGAGACTTAGGGACGAGGCAGGGTACATCCTGGACATGTGTGTTTCTACCTTGTTGGTACCTACCAGGGTACCCGGAGGAAACCCACCAAGCACGAGAACATGCAAACTCCATGCACACAGATCCAAGGCAGGAATCAAACCCAGACACTGGAGGTGCAAGATGACAATGTCAATTTTTTTTTAAATTCCAGTCATTCAGTGTCTATTTGTCAGGCTTTTGTTGTAGCTTTTGTGTTTGTGCCACAATGTCACTTACAGTCTACTGTATATACTTTTTATCTTGTTTTTTTTATTTTTATCTTATGATACTTATTTTTGATCTATGAAACTTGTTCTGGGCTTATCTCGAACAAAACCTCCAGGTCTGGTTTATATCATGTGATTGCACTTGAGCTGTGCAATAGTTTTTGACTTTTAGGCTGGATTAGCATTTGAGCACCAAATAAATGTCACAGAGAAATCCAAACAGACTTGATAACCAATAAAACTATTTTTAAAATGTGAGTGTACTGTAAATACAGGCAAGGCATTTAATATGAACGTTCACAAATTTAATGCATAACATGAGCAAAACGTTCTGTCACGGAGGAAAAGAAAACTCAAACTTCATTTTTTTGTTTGTTTGTTTTTATTTAAAGCAAAAACAAAATTGAAAATGGAATGGCATTCAATTTTTTTCTTGTGTTTAAAAGAAGCCGGCGGGGGAAAAAAACAGAAAGCATTTCACGAATTTACATTTGAGAAAGTGAAAACAAATATGGCTGCAAAAGAGAAACTAATACAGTCTTTGCACATTTTCTATTGAAATAAATTGGCATAATTATGAGGCTTAAATATCTTTTTTGATGAAGGGAGTGTATGTTGCGACGTATTTGATGTCAATAAACAACAATTAAGTTATTTAACTTAAACACTTAAATTGCCTAATTACAAAAGAGGTTTTATTATTATTATTATTATTATTATTATTATTATTATTATTATTATTATTATAATTAAAATAATCTTTAGAAAGTCTACACCCACAGATTTGCTAAAATACCTCTTACATACACGTGCCTGCTGGTTTACAGTGTATCCAGAGAGGCCTGTTCACACGAATGGATTTGTTTTTTTATTTTTGTTATTAAAATGAATATGAATTTCATGATCTTAGGTTGATTCTGATGCAGAAAGGATGGTACCCTACTTAAGATGACATTTACTTACTAGACAGTTTTGTTCACAAAAAGGCTTGCTTGATTGTTGTTTTGTTTCCTATAAAATGTTTCCTATGAAATGATCGGTCTGAGATGCAGAGGCATGTGGAGTGTGCAACAGAATCTAGAGCTGGGTGAAACAAACACCCTTCCAGAACAAGAACGTCATGATTATAAGGCGCTGAAGTTGATTGAGTCATCGAGCCGCCTTGTTCATGTGTCGCACGCCATCAGTCAGATCTTTCTCTGGCTATTTGCATGAATTTATTTTTACCAAGATGGAGTTAACGTTTAAAATTGTAAAAAGTAGATTGTACTTAAAATTTGCTAATTATCTTTCGAGAAAATAAGACTATTTACTGTAATTTGAGTCTAATGTAAAAACAAGCAAAAAAAATAGATAAACAATTAACGAGGGGTGTTCAGGTCAAACATGGACTTGTGATGAAATTTGAAGCCATGAAACTGAATGATGTTTAAAGAAGATGACTTTAAGTACTTAAAATTTGATGAATAACTTGCAGAAGGGACCCATCTGTCTTTGGGAACTGTACACACAGCCATTCACCAACACCTCTTGTACATTACAGAAACTCGGCAGGGAGTTATTGCCACATACCCTGTACAGTCTTAACTTCACTCCAAGGCATTTCCACATGCTTGGGACATTAAAGGAGTTCCTGGGAGGCCGGCGTTTCAGATGTGAAGCAGGCAGTCTGATAATCTGGCGTACTAAGAAAACTTTCTACCTTGTTGGTATCCAAGCGTTAGTGTAGCAGAGGATTATATAGAGAAATAAAGGGAGTTTTTTCCTCTCATAACAGTGTTCTACAGTATTATTCTGCACAGTCAAAAGTCCCGGTTTGACTTGAACACCTCTCATATATTCTGTGATATTTCACTGTTATAGTTATTACATGGTTTTATTTAGAGCAGCAGAAGACCACATTAGCCTCCATTTCATTCAGCCCAAAACAGGAATTTGAGGTTAAAGACTGAATAAAACTGTAACTATATTCGGTACCAGTCAAAAGTTTGGACAAACCTTCGAATTCCATTCCTGATTTTTATTTCTACATTGTAAAACAATACCGAAGTACAATTAAAATATGCAATAATCTCCTTTGAACAGTTGATCTTGATATGTATCTAAATCCTTCATAACGGCTCTAATTTGAGGTGCTGGTTGTTAACTGGTGATTTCTGACCCTGGTAACTCTAAATGAACTTCTCCTCTACAGTAAAGGTAAGTTTTGGTCTTGCTTTCCTGGGAAGTTCTTTGTGAGAGCCAGTTTCATCATGGTGGTTGATGGGTTTTGCAAATGCACTTGACGATATTGTTCTTGCAAGAACTGTTCCAGAATAGCTGACCTCTGTGTCTTAAAATAAAAAACTGATTGTTGTTGTTGTTGCGGTTATTTAACCATATAATTCAATATGTGTTATTTTCATAATTTTTTGGGGGGGGAAATCCAGTATTGTTCTAGAATGTAGATAATAAATTTAAACTTGTGCCCAAACTTGTGACTGGTCTGGCCAAACTTTTTACTGGTACTGTAATTTGAGTTACCACATCCTTCCTGTCAGAGCAAACAAGTCTGGTCATTCTGGTTTGACCTCTCAAGTCAACACCATTCCTTGCAGCAGAATTGTTTAGCTCAGAATTCTTTAAAGTAAAAGATTTGCTCTCAAACGACCAAGCTGCCTACTTACCTCTTAAGCCAGGATATCTGTGGCAATGGGTTTGGCCCTTTGGTATGGTGACCAGACAAATGATTATGTCATAGACGTCTAGCCTGAAGGCTTTGTACACTTTCAAGTGGAAACAGACTTGTATGTGCCGGTTGGATCTGGTGAACTTTCCATTGCCTAACTTACTCTACTTTTTTGCATAGGTCATCAATGGTGGCAAGTCCCCGTACATGCTGAAAGTGTGGCTCATTAGGTGGCTCCTCACTGGGGGCTCATTGGATCATAGCAGTTCCATCTACTATGTTCCTCCATGTCAGGCTTGGAATCGTCCCGTCTCCGTACAGGCCCATACAGGATGCATTTAGGACATGGCCCAAGTATCCAAGGCTTGCAATTGCAAATACTATTGCTCAATACTGTGTTATGAAAATAAAACCTTTATAACCTTTTAGATCCGGTCAGCCAGTTACAGTAACGCTTACCGTGAGAGACTGTGCTTATTCGGCGATAACAACTTAAAACATAACAGTATTACAGAAACATAACGAGCTAAAACATAAGCTCCGGTTAAGAGAGCAAATAAATGTCTTAGAGCTAATCAGCATGAAACAAAGCTAAAACTCTTGTTTGCTTTGTTTCTACTCTCTGTCTGGTAATAACATAGTTTACCTTTCTTGTCTTTTTTTTATTGTTGTGGCCTAGAACAATTTAAAATGAGAGCTTGGGCTTATTACGTTTCCCAAGGTTTAAGTAAATAAAACGAAATTTACCACCGCCATTGACCTTATTCTGCAGACAGCCAGTGGACGGTTGAGTCACCTCTTAAACCTGCTATGTATTGACCATCAATTCTGTTTTCCATTCATGATCCAGAATCTAATTCTGAGCTCCTTATTTAGCCCAGGTTAACATTTGATTAATATGGCTTCTCTAGACATACTGTAGCCAAGAGCTTCTAAGTATAAGCAGCTGTGATCAGTTTATTACTGTGATGATATAGTATTGTATACAGATTCTCCTCCACTCCCTTGCCTTACCAAAAGTCACTCTTTCCATGTCGAACTTTCTCAATGCTTCCTGACTCCATTGTGTTTTAAATAAAAACATCCTCATAAGTCCTATCTGTAGAGGACAGTTAAAGCTCTATTTATAGCCATGCTGTCTATCTTATCTTTCAAATCCCTGCCGATCTTCTTTGGGAACCAGTCTTGGGTTTTGAGCTAAGCTGGAGTTATGCAAAGGATTAAGTTCTGAATGGTATATTTAATAGCAGGAGCTGGAGGTTTAAAGAAAGGAGCAGAAAAGATGGATTTTGGAGAGAACAGGAGTGAGGAGGGCTAATATTTGCTCAACTGCAGCCGTTATGGATTGTTTGACTTAAATCATCAAAATCCAAGTGTACACTATATGGACTAAGAGGAGAAAGCAATGATATATTGAATTATAAGTGACAGAAGTCATGTATGAAAAAAATATTATGCAATTATCATTATTAATTTATTATTATTAATCAGATTGTGCAAAAATATTGTTGTTATTATTATTAACTTAATATTATCACTATTGCGGCACGGTGGTGTAGTGGTTGGCACTGTTGCCTTGCACATCCAGGGTCTGGGTTCGATTCCCAGGCTCGATTCCCGTCTCTGTGTGCATGGACTTTGCATGTTCTCCCCGTGCTTGGTGGGTTTCCTCCGAGTACTCCGGTTTCCTCCCACAGTCCAAAGATATGCAGGT
>JAQMYK010000007.1:3481863-3502478 GCA_030014345.1 Clarias buthupogon
CACTGATCAGCCATAACATTATGACCACCTACCTAATATTGAGTAGATGCCCCCATTACCACCAAAACAGTAATGTATTATTTAAAACAGTAAAATATACAATATAGTAATGTTTTCTGACACCTTTCTATCACAACCAGCATTAACCTCTTCCTCAGTTTGATCTACACTAGCGCTTCTATTAGATCGGACTACACGAGCCAGCCTTCACTCCCTGTGTGCATCAGTGAGCCTTGTCCACCCTGTCGCCAGTTCACCGGTTTTCCATCCTTGGATCACTTTTGCTATGTCCTGACCACTGCAGTCTGGGAACATCCCACAAGAGCTGCAGTTTTGGAGTTGCTCTGACCCAGTTGTCTACCTATCACAATCTGGCCCTTCTCACAGAAGCTGCATTTTCAATATCTCATTACAATGGCAGCTGGAAGTGGGTGGGATATAGTTGATGAGTGGGAAGCAGAAAAAATGGGCGTGCATAAAAACCATTGACTTTGACAAGGGTCAAATTGTGATGGCTAAAGGACTGAGGTTTAGTAACTCCAAGTCTGCCAAAAGTGATCCAAGAAAGGAAAACCTGTGAACTGGAGACAGGGTCATGGATGGCCAAGGCTTACTGATTGCACATGGGGAGTGAAGGCTGGCCTGATCTAATAGAAGCGTTAGTGTAGATCAAAGTGATGAAAACATTAATACTGTTTGTGATAGAAACGTGTCCTACATTGCATCATGAAAAGAAAAGCGAATAAAGGAAAAAGGAGACCTAAAAAAAATCTATTATTTGTCTTAGATGTATATTTATCATACCTATATTTGCATG
This sequence comes from Clarias buthupogon, assembly GCA_030014345.1. NCBI lineage: Eukaryota > Metazoa > Chordata > Actinopteri > Siluriformes > Clariidae > Clarias > Clarias buthupogon. The sequence continues at coordinate 3,482,681 of JAQMYK010000007.1, forward strand.
TTTTTCTTTTTAATATTTTTGAACAAACAGAAAAATATTCCTCATAAAAATGTTTTCAAACACTTTTTGAGTCTCTCGTACAATATTAATGTTTTTTTTACACTGCATTGAATCCTTATTCTTTTGAAAATTACTTTTGCAATCACAAAATTTTGTCAATAGAGATTGGACACCAGTTCACAAAAGTGAGTACACCCCTCTAATTTCAGCAAACATTTTAATATATCTTCTCAAAATACTATAGAAATAAAACTTGAATATATTTTGGAGTAGTCAATGTGTATCCTTCATTATCAGGGGACAAAATATCTTGTATAACTTTAGTATAGATTTACTTTCCTCTGAAAATAACTCAACATACAGCCATTATTGTCAAAATAGCTGGCAACAAAAGTGAGTACGCCCTAAGTGCATTGAGAATTAAGTGCTAGATAACTGTGGTGCTGACACAAAATGCTGACACTTTGGACACTTTGGACATTAACATTGGACAGGAGATCTGTACTGCTATACAAGCTGCACATTGACTACTCTGAAGTATGTCCAATTTTCATTTCTATAATATAGAAATGATTTTCATTTCATTTCTATAGTGGCCTGTGTCCACTGTAGTTTCAGATCACTGTTCTTGGCTTGAGAACATATAATAAAGTGGTTGCTGAAATGCAATGTGTGTCCTGACTTTTGTGAGATACTGTACATACACAATGCGATTCCTTCCTGAGTTGGTCTCTAATAGTGGTTCGTGTGGTTCCAGTTTTTTCAGTCCAAGGTTCGGGGATGTTCCTTGTTCTGGAATGATTTTTTTGCTCACATGGTTTAGAGAGACTAGAAAAAATGCTTTTAACGTATATATTGATAAAGAATATATAAGTTAATATTGTAAGCAGAAACATTGGTGATAACTTACGATGTGTCTCAATTCGCGGGCCACATCCTGCCACTGTTTACGCCATAGCGTTGCGACTAAGGCTGTACCATTTCAAAAGCTTTTTCAAATGTGGATGTCAGATGCGGCCTTCTTTCCACTGATAATGAAGGATGCAACGGTGTATACTTTACAGCCAGAATAATTCCAGTGTTCTTTGCAAGGCGGGGGGAAGAGATGATGGTGGACGCAGATTGAAAATATGTTAAAAATATAAAATATATAATACATAAATATCTTTTTTTTTTTGTATCTAAAAATTGTTTTAAAAAAAGGGGCCTCGCATGAAATCAGCTCCCTAGGAAGCAGATTTGCGTAAAACGTATTATTACACAATAGTGTCCAATGCGCCCCCCCCCCCCAACCTTTTTTTCTTTTTCTTTTTAAACCACGATCTTTGAGATTTTATAGATAATATATACTTCATATTACACTGAAAGGATGGTAAGGGCGGAAACAGCTCCTAACGCAAAAAGGAAATCCTGCATATACAAGACCGTCTCATTTCAGTTCGTCCCTCGTGGTCTATACAGTCAGCGAAGGCCACGAACCTACAAAGATCTTTGAAAGATGCAGCCCCCACATTGAGACACAGCTTATGTAATAAATGTTATGCTGTTAAAAATGATCATGATGCGAGTATCGGTTAGGTGCATTTACGTAATATTCCACTAATAATCATAGCGTGTTTGGGATCTTTTTTGGTTATTTTTAGTAATCATGATGCAGCAATGGGTTAACAGGAGATGCTTACATCAGAATGAGGGAGGTGTAAATATTAGCTATGTAAACCCTGGATACGATCGTTTCTCTCTCGATTGAATAAAGACAACATTAGGTGACGTGATGAGTTCCCCAGAGGGAAAATTGAGTAAACTCCAGGAGAGGAACTCTCTTTCTTTATTCTCATATCAGTCTGTACTATGGACTTTCATCCGCCGGGTCTTTGGGTGAGAAAAGGGCTCTGATGATTGGCTTACATTTCACACATAATAAAGCATCTAACCAATCATAGATGAGGCTGAATTCTTGTAACCAATTCTGTGTAGACAGCACGGGGCTTAGCGGTTAGCACTCTCGTCTTGCAGATCGATTTGCTGCCTTGAGGTCTGTGTGCATGGAGTTTGCCTGTTCTCCCTGTGCAGGGTGGGTTTCCTCCAGGTGCTCCGGTTTCCTCCCACAGTCCAAAGATATGTATATTAGGCTAATTGGTGTACTCAAATTGTCTGTAGGCCCTGCGTGGGATTGGCACCCTGTCCAGGGTGTACCCTGGTTAGTGCCCTAAGCCCCTTGGGATAGGCTCCAGGCCCCTAGCGACCAAATGGAAGTTTAACGAACCAGTAATATCTAACATTCCTCATATGAGGATCTCATGAGCTCACACACATACACACAATGTAATAGTCATTATCCTTCATGGAGATATGAGAGCTTAGATGCTACAGCCACCTAAAAGCCTTCAGTCTGGTATTTCTTTTACCAGTTCCTTTCTTACTAATCTATTTTGCAGACTTGACATGATCCTCATTGACTACAGGATGTTAAATTGAAGATAAATTATGATTAATGGAGGTAAATGCCTTCTTCAATAGGGAACACAGTCAATGGTGAATGCATCAACTCGCTTCAACCTTGCAGCACATACTCACACAGTCTATTCGTTCTGTATAAATAATAAGCTCTAAATGTCTAATAGTCTATTAAACCCTGTCAGAAACCACAGGCGTAGCATGAGATCAGCAGCCCCAGGGACAGCTTAAATAGTGCAGTCTAATTATAATTACTGACACAGGCACATGTCTGCCCCTCTTCAGATTCCTCACTGATCAGTGATGAATCTGTCATCATGAAAAAGAGAGATTCCCAGCAGGTCTGAGAAAAAGCCTGTTCGCGGTCTTTAAGCAGAGCAGCTGGAGGAATGGACACCAGGCCCGGTGCTTTGCTCTTGATTAATTGTAACTACTTTCCAGGACAAGGACTTCCCTTGAGGGGGTAATCAGAACGGCTCCTCGCATGCTTGAAATCGCCGGCGACTACAGTGTCGATCGCGATTAAAAGGTTAAAACAAGCCTGTTGTGTCCTTTTATACTGTCTTTACTCAGAATTAAAGGCACACATGATGCGCGATGTACTTAAAGTAGAAACAGACGACAGCATTTCGTACATGCTAAGAAGGTGACCAGTGCATCCGAAACAAACAGGAAGAAAAAGTAAAATTTTTAGTCTATAAGAGACTTCAAGTTACTTATAGCTGGGAGCTCATTACGTACCGGGGGCGTTCAAGTCAAACCGGGACTTGTGATAAAAATGTCTTGCGAATGAAGCCATAAAATTGATTGACATTTTCAGAAGACTTCAAGCACAGTACTGTACAATGATGAGATTCTTAGCCGCAGTAAAAAATTTGAACGGTGCAAACTTTTTAAAGAAGGACCGTATGTCTGTGAATGACGATCATGCCTGAGGTAGCTTGGAGCCAAACGCAGTCAACTTGTTGTGTTGTGAACTGTACACACAATCGTTCCCCAACACCACCTGCACATTTCAGGAGTTAGTGCCACATTCCCTGTACAGTCCTGAACTCGCTCCAAGCCATTTCCATATGTTTAATTTATTAAAGGAGTTCCTGGGAGGCCAGCATCTCGGATGCAAAGCAGGCAGTCTTATCATGGCTCTGGCGTACTGAGGAAACGTTCTTCCTTGATGGTATCCAAGCACTACTGAAACGCTGGGATAAGTGCATTAGTGTAGGAGGGGATTAAAAATAGAGAAATAAAGGACGTTTTTACTCCCATAACTGTGTTCTGTCATTCTGCACTATTAAAAGTCCCGGTTTGACTTGAACAGCCTTTGTAGTTTAGTAAAACAGATAAGTAAACGCTACAAATGGCCAAAATCCTTGTTTTGAGAGTAAAGGATTAGAAATCAGTAAAAAGAACTATTTTGCTGAACAGTAGGATTTCCCTCTGATTTTCAGCACATTAAAATAAAAAATGCTTTGGAGTGTTTTTTAGCTCATCGGATGATAAATGCCGGAACACACTCCTGCCACGCGTAAAGTGAGACACTGACATACAGCATCCCGTTTGATAGCAGTAAGTTATTAGTGTACATCCTGGTATCACCGAGGGTTAAGACAGAATCCGTCCTTCTCCACAGTCGTGCATTTTCTATTAAACTGTGGGGGTTTTTTTGTTTTTGTTTTTGTTTTTCATTGTTAAAAATGCAGTAATTGGTCGAGAGGAGGTCAGAGCATACCGTAGCAAGTGCAGCTTTGAAAAGGTAATAATGAACAGGATTTACAAAGCAGCCAGTGTAATTATGGAAATAATTAATGTCGGTACAGTGACCGGTTTATGTGAGGAGACATGATTGCGTCATAAAGCCTGATGTGTCCTATAATTAATAATCCGAACACTGTATCCAGTGTAATAAATGAGTTTGCGTGTGTCTGCTTGTTTAATCTTTTCCTACAGATTGATTAGCTTTCCTCTGTGGTTTATGTAACATCATGTTTATGGTGAGAGTGGTGACTCAGGCGGTGAAGGCTCTAGGTTGTTGATTCTCTGGTCTGAGGATACGGGTTCGAGCGCCGCTGTCGGTGGGTTGCCACACCGCATACTACCCAGCCCCTGCATGGAGTTCCGGTCCCATTTCGAAGAGATGATGGCTCAGTGTGTTAAGGCTGTGAGTTACTGATCAGAAGGTTGCTGGTTCATGCACCTAGACTGCCACTGTTGGGCCCTTGAGCAAGAGCCTTAACCCTGTCTGCTCCAGAGGATATGTGAGCTGGGATATGTGAACAATAAATAATTTCAGTGTGCAGTAAAGTATATGAAATGAATAAAGGCTGAACTTTTGAAAGACTGATAATTTTATGTTAAGCTTTGCCATGTTACATGACATCAGATCCCATCAAGTCCCATTTTGTGAAGAAGCAGAGGTCCATAATACTCATCGCTCATGTTACTGGAAGACATGAGGCTTGTGCTATTGACGTTTTTAAAACAGCCCTAAGGGGGCAGTTAAACCTTTCCTGTGACTTGGTGGGGGAAAAAAAAGAAAACAATCAGGGCTGTTTGCTCACACCGTAAGCTTTGGGCTGCATGCTATAAGGAAGTGTCCTGTTCGTGACCCTGTACAGACGTCAGTGTAGCGTTTGCCTTATCTTACTCAGTGTTGACGTGTGTGGAGTTCAGGGCACTTTTTTTTATCCATCACATTATTTGCAATATATTTCTGTCACATAAAAAGATTCAGTGAGAATTGATTTTGCTAATTTCTCAACAAAACATGCTTTATTTGTGCAGTCTTAAACACAACGTGACACCATTTACATGCAAAAAATAAATAAAAAAGCATTGCATGGTGAATAAAGCTTAAGCTTAACCAAAGGCTGGTGGATTTTGTTTTTAAACCCCTTAAGCTCCTCATTCGCTTAACTTTCAATGCATTACAATCATTTATAGGAATATACTTTAACATGAACAACAGAATAATAAGCTGAGAATTAAAATGGTAAAGTACAATATATTAACAGGACATGTAAAGGATAGACAGACAGAACATACTAGTCTAGGACGAGGTAGGGATGGGAATCACCAGTCACCTCCCGATACAATATTATCACCATACATAAGTGCCGATTTGATTATTATTGCAATTCTATTAGTATGAAATTTTGTTCAACATTCAAATTCGATATTAGATTTTTCAGAGATTTTGTTACAATTTTAACTCTACAATTTAAAAAAGTAACCAAATGTAGCCTGTTTCTTATAACTTTTAAGTTTTCTGACTTAAAAACCAAGTGCAGCATTTAAACAATTCAAATACTAGAGTTGAATGTTTAACTTCAAATTAAATTAAACAAAAAGCTACATTGTTACTGAGCAGCGTGTATCGCTGTCATTCGCCATAATTAATATTTCTGAGCAAACTTAGCAAATAATTCACTCAATACACGCACAGACTGAAAATGTGTAAATAGTTCAGAGTGCACCACCTGTAGGAGTGTGAAGAAATGGTGACGTTTTATCTCTTCAAATGCCTCCAAAGTCTAAAAAGTCAACTTGACAGTGAGTGTGTGAGTGCATGCGGTTTCTAACGTATGCGATTTTCAACTACTTAGTGCTTGCAGTGTTGAGACTGGTGTAATAAGACGAGTTCACTCACAGAGTTTAAGTGATTTTTGATAGTATAATGCCATAAAAATGCATTTCTGTTGCACCACTCTGAAGCTTCTGCGCTCGGAACAGAATCGCTTAAATCTGAGTCTGATCAGCCGATCACCGGTCACGGTGAATCAAATTGAAAACCAGCCAATTCTGGTAACTGGCGGATCGACCAGTTCATCTTTATTATAAATGTACAAATAGATTTTCAAAAATTGGTTTTTGAAGTCTGTTCTGCAATACGTGACTCACCATACAAAAGAAGAATAGCAAAGTTGGGTCATGCAGACATCCAATAAACCTATAAGGAGTTACCTGTTGTTATAATAATGAAAAATGTTATATACTCATCCCAGGACTCTTATTCTTATTCAATCTTATCATTTTCATTGATACACATTCACATTTCTTTCAAACCTCCATAATTCCTTTTGATTGTGTAATGCTGCTTTGTGACAATTACAGGTGTTAAAAGCCCTATACAAATAAAACTGAATTGAATTGAACTATTGACTACAGACCAGCTGCATTACATCAGACCTCAGATCTCACTACAGACTTCAGCCTTATTCAAAATTTACGTAAGAGTTGCACATGCTTGGTAAAGTTTGCCTGAAACAGAGGTCTGTCTGAGTTATATGGAATCCTTGACAACCTTGGACAACACAAATTTTACTTGAGTTTTGAATATTTATTTAAATCCTTGCCATTACACTACATACAGTATATGACAAAAAGTATGAAGACACCTGACTATCACGCCTATATAGTATGTGCTTGTGAACATCTCGTATTTCCCGTCTTCTGGGAAGGTTTTCCACTAGATCTTAGAGTCTAAAATCAGCTACAAGATGAGATGTGGAGATACGGCACTGGTGTTGTGTGAGGAGGACTGAATGGAGTTGGAGCTCATCCCAAAGGTGTCCAGTGATAAGCAGGACACTCGAGTTCTTGGCCTTTGTCGGGTACTTGTTTTGTTCACAGGATCGTTGTCATGCTGGAACAGGATTGGGCCTCTTAGAAAAATTGAAAGGAAAATCATAATGACATAACATTCAGAGTCTCCACGTTTGTTTGCTGGCATTTAGGCAACGGCTTGAAGAAGAACCAGCTACAGTATGGGTGTCCACATACTTTTGGCCGTATTGTGTAAATCATTCTATTAGTCTTCTTTGACATCATTTCTGTTATATTGTATTACAGCATTATAGAGCAGCAGTGGGGGAAATAAAAACTGTACAGATGATATACAAGATCTGAATGATGCAACTTCAAGATGATCCAACAACAACTTACATATCAGCCCAAGTCTGAATCTGTGTAAATCTTTCTTTGTTGATATTGACTTAACAATATTGGATGGCGCAATATTGGATTAGGTTACCATTCGCAAATATGATTTAATCTAATAATACCGAGCATTCCCTCAACACAGGAATTTATTGTTGACTTACCTAGTAGTGACCTATAGTAACCCTGTCCTGAACATAAATATTGCTACATGCAGTATGCATATAATAAGCAGATTCAAATCCTGCAACGTCACCCAGCAAAGTAAAACTCTGTTTTGTTTTTCTATGTTTCTGCACATGATTTGGATGTGCAGTGTTTTATTTAATTGAAATACTATGCTTTAAGTGTACTGTATAGTATAAATGCTATTGGTTTGAGACTTCTGGTTTGGAGTCCTACGGTTTAGCGATGAAAACAGAATGGGGAGAGGAATCCGCCTTAGCACTGACACTCATTTTCTGTATCTTCACTTTCTACACACTCGCTGGTGCATTCAGTAACACAGAGATGTGAGATCGTAGTGGTGTTGCACCACATTTTCACCATCGCATGAAACGACCAGCTCTCTTTGATATGCTTCATGTGCCACTCTCTGTATTTCTGACTGTCTTTGTGTAGGAAAGGACCGCACTTGACGTTGGTGTACAGTGTACCAGTCAAGAGTTTGGACACAAGTTTGGATTTACGTTTCTTCTACATTCTCGAACCCATCAAGCACCATGATGAAACTGGCTCTCATGAAGACCATCTAAGGAGAGCAAGACCAAAACTTTAGCTGCGGAGGAGAAGTTCATTTAGAGTTACCAGACACAGAAATCACCAATAAACAGTGCTGTTATAAAGGCTTTACAGGGCATAAGTAGCAGATACATCTCAATATCAATATCTGTTTAAAGCAGATTATTGCATATTTCGGACGCATTCAGCATCGTTTTACAAAGTAGAAATAAATAAAAATCAGGAAAGACCATGGGATTAGAGGGTGTGTCCAGACTTTTGACTGGTGTGGGAGTGTATGGTTGTGTGAGTTGTTCTGAGATAATGGATGGAAGTGGCTCATACGGTCTGTATACTTGAGATAGTAGTCAAAGTGAATGTTTGTGCAGGTGTATTAGTGATTATTTCTTTTGTGAGGAGTTCAAATTCAGATTTCAAGAAACCAGGAACTACATGAGCATAAAATGAGAGCATGAAGTCTATAATAACACCTTCTTCCCCTGCTTCACATGATGTAACTGAAAACCAGTCAGTATTTCTTACATAATAAAAAAAAACAAAAAAAAACACTAGCCGCCTGTTCTGCTAGTAAAAGTATTTCTGTGTTGTCAGGATTAATCATGAGGAAGTTACTTAGTATCCGGTGTCAAATTTCTCCACTTTCCCTACCTTTATACGGCTGGTGACTGTTATTTGGTTTTGCTGAAACATACGGTCTTGTAATCAGAATACCAGTGGAGGTTATTTGCATGTTTGTGAGTAATAAGCTATATGGGTGTTATAGTAGATCGTGAGATTGTGCAAATGGTGCTAATCAGAAAAAAAGGTATGAATTTGCTACGGAGCATAATGATTGGAAAAATTTCAATGGGGAAAGGTCATGTGGTCTAGTGAGTCCAGATTGACCCTATTCCAGAGTGAGGGGCGCATCAGGGTAAGGATGTAAGTGCATGAAGCGATGCAGTCAGAAAAGATTTATGAACTTATGGGTAGACTTCATCTCGTACTAGTTGTCTCTACAATGCTGCCATCTCAATGGTGAAATATCCATCTAGGATCCTTTGTAGTCCACCTAGGGGCTGTTGAGGCCAATGATGACCATTGTAACCATTCCCATTTTATCACTGCGGTGGGACCTCCAGGGAACAAATACACCCTCATTCACACACTATGGGCAATTTGGGAACGCCAATTATCCTAACCTGCATGTCTTTGGACTCTGGAATACCTGGAATACCCGGAGGAAACACACCAAGCACGGGGAGAACATGCAACCTCAGCACACACAGACCCCAAGGTGGGAATCAAACCCGGACCCTGGAGTTGCAAGGCGACAGTGCTAACCACTAACCCTATGGAGTTGCATTTTACTTACCAAAGACAAACATGTTCCCAAAAACAGGTGACGGTGGAATTACAGGTCTTTGCTGTTCTCTTCTGGAAATATAGGTGTGGTTAGACCTGTGCAGTCCAGACATGTTATTGCTTTGACCACAAGACTCTGGTGATTTGCTGAAACTGACACCTTGCTCAACAACCCTATTTACAGTGCTACATAATACCTTTAAATAGCTCTCCAGAAAAGTTTGTGTCTCCTACTGTATTCTGTACTGTAGTCAGCTACAGTCTGATCAGTTGCATATTTTATAGGCCAATCATGCCTGAATCAATAGTCTAAAAAATTATTACACTCACTGTTCAACGGATTTGCTTCAAAGGTTCCCTATAAAACCTGTACTTCATTCACATTAAATTCATGACTCTTTAAATGAAATGAAGCCCTAATTTCTTGAGTGCAAACAGTGACACTGTGTGTAAATGATCTGGTATGCTTCAACTGAAAGGCATTTTGGGTTTGTCCTTAAAGCATGCACAGCAGCTTTATACAGCTACCTCTTTGTTAATAGACGAGCTGTCCGCCCCATGTCTTCTTTTATCTCATGTTTACCTTTCTGCCGAACTTTAAGGGGCTGCTATTGCTAATGCATTCCATTAGAGCAGACCAGATGCAAGCTTACAAAAATCGTATACAGTAGTGGAGCTGTGAGAGCTGAGACGACTTCCATGGCTTCCATGTTATGTTAATGGTAATGCATATTGCATTAATGTAATTTGGATCAAGTCAAGTGGTCATGTTTAATCTTCAGCTATACACCATGTAGCCACGTTGTTAATAATACCATATTAAAACATGTTGCTTTTGAAAAAGTGTCAGTTCTTCACAGAATTGAAAGGTGCATTTATGAGTCTGGACCATGTTGACATGATTTTGCATCTAGAAATTGTTACATACTGTACAGTATTTATGCCACATCCTAAAGATGCTCTGTTGGATTTGCATCTTGTAACTGGGAAAGCCATTAAAGTACTTATGACTCACTGTAATGCTTGTGGAACCAGTTTGAGACAACTTGTACCGTGTGGTAGTTTATACAACAGTTAGTTCGGAATGAGTAATCTGATTAGACAAGGGTCACTGGGATGATTAACTACATCTATCACTCCATCGTCACAATTGTTAATTACACTAATAGTCGGTCGCAGCATGGATGAAAAATACGATAACGTTGCGTCATATTAAACAACACTTTGTCATCTTAATACCGACTTCTAAGTCATTCCGAAGTGCCTCTGAACCGTCCATGTTGTTTTGTTCATGGCTACAGTAAGCTACGAAACTAACTATCTTATAACATAAGGCTGAATCTTAAATCCCTCTCTAATCCCTAATCAAGGGTGTGTCTAACAAGGGATTGTACACCCTACATAGTGCACTAGCTTTCCATTTAATGCTATTTGAAGTGCAATAAGTGAAAACCTAAAGTAAATACTATAAGTTCCACAGGACTGTCTAAAACCTACATGGTTTATGTTCATAATCTGTTGATAGAATTGCTTTTTGTAGAATTGTTGTATAAAAGCAATATCATGCTCAAGGTCATGCTGTTGTACTGAATATCAAGACGCATTAAAGACGTGTTTTGTATTCAGTAAAACAGGACTCCCTCTCAGGTGATATTGCTTAATTATCATGTTGGAATTGAGATTTCCCACTCCCATATTTCACCATTAGCCCAAACCTACATGGCCACCACAGCCTCTGATTTCTATTCTTTTTATTCTTTATTGTTTTTTTGTTTTTTTTGCTGCTGCAGCCCATCCAGCTCAGTGTCCAAATTGTATGAAAACCCCAGGAAATACACAGTTTCTGAAAGGCCTCAATCAGCCTGTCTGGGACCAACATTTATGCCACAGCCAGTTATTGAAATCGTTTTTTTTTTTTTAAAGATGTTTTATGTAAAAAAAATTGTAACTTTTAAACTTTTATCTGCATGGGTTATGCAGTGGACTGCTAGGACATGGTGAGTGTATGTGCGTTCCTAATAAAGTGGCTAGTGTGTGTCAGCGTGTCTGCCTGACTGTCAATTAGACACATGTTCAATACTATTAGCGTAGCAAATAGTCATTTAGAAATTAAATGGCTTAAACAAAAACGACTGGAACAACTGGAATTAGAATAAAGAATAAACAAAGACTAAATTAATTATCCATTCTTTTATGCATTAAAATATTTTTCAATCAAAATACGTAAATAGCTTTTTAATGTTGTAAATAAAAAAATGCTTCTAATTAAAATGACCAACGTTCAAGAAGTATTATTGTTAAAAAAAATAAAAAAAAAAGATTGTTTAAAATTAGAATCTATAGCAGTATGAGATTTATAAATTAAGTGTCTTAAGCACTAAATAGTGTGCAGTTCCTTAAATGACCAGTAGGCTTCAAAATTGAGTCAATCCCCATAGAGACCCATGTTAAAATGTCCAACTTTACACCAAAAATAAACATGTATTAAGCCAAAAGAAAAAAAAGTTTTGGGCTCACAGGACTGAAGTTTTATGTAACTCATCAGTTATATTTTAATTGCTTAATTACATTGAGACATTAATTTATTTCTGCATAATTATGAGTGTGGCTGATTTGATTGTCTGCTTGTTGTCCACTATGCATCACTGTGGAGACCTTAAAGAGCATTCTTATTCATGGGACAACGTGTATGGATGATTGCATTAAATTAAATGCAAAGTAACATTAGCGTATACCGTATATATATTAGCATAAACATTATAAGCATTTTAGCTAAGCTGAAGTTAAACTAGCTAGCTTGTGGTAACTGAGGTAATCAGGCCGGTTCAAACCAACACCCAGGTTCTAACTGGCTTAAACTGGGGTTTAGCTGGAGTCAGCTTCTTCCCAAGATGGGATTAAGCTTCCACACTCCTCTTCAGAAGATGTATGGTTGATGTCCAGAGGGTTTGTTCTGTCCCTTTTCACACCGTTTATGATCTGAAAACTTTTCTCATTTCTCCCAAAATGGATTTATTGGATATTCTCTATTTCACTATTGGTTCCAAGTAGAATATTAACCAACACCCAAGTAAATACGAAATATGAATCAGATGCTTGATGTGTGGTTACCTAGCATCATAATGAATTAACTGATAAAAATGAATGAAATATTTGTAAGGAATTAAATACCACACCCACTAAATTTAATGCTATTATATACTGTACTATACAGTCCTTAATCATTTGACATGTCATAAGGTGTGTTAGCTACTGTAGATGCCAATGTGAAAACTATACAGTACCATATGAAACATATTACATCAGCTCCACTACTGTACTAAACCACTAAAGAAAACCAGAGGACTTCATTTAATTGCCTGTTATTGTTTGGTCTGGGAGTTCGTACTCTTCCAGCAGACGGTCTCTCAGTCTCTTCTTCTGCATGACTAATGTGGATTTACAACACTGTATTTGCTGAGACAGTAACATGTAATACTAGAGCGTATACCATGCCTAGGCTTGTTCTAGCAGCAGCTGTTAGATACGGTCTAACTGCTTATCATATTCTATTTAGATCCGCTACAGTCATATATCACCTTCACTGTCACTGCTAACTAACATTAGGGCTGGATGGAACAAGATCTCATGAAACAATTTTTCTGAGTTTGAATGAGTTTAAAAACTTTTCAAAAGTTCACAAATAAAAGTGCATTCTCTATGCTTTTCTTTATCATGAACCAACCAGCTGGTGTTACAGTCATAACTCACATGGGAGCTAGAATTTGAATTCTACGTTACAAGATACCCCCAATGTGCCCGCCTTTATATAAAGCCTTGAGACAGGTGCGTTTTTTTATTTTATTTTATTATGCATCATATCTTAATTTGGCTCCATCAATCATTAAGTAAATCCGAAACAAATTCAATTCAATTCAATTCAACTTTATTTGTATAGCGCTTTAAACAATTGTCATTGTCGCAAAGCAGCTTTACACAATCTAAAGAAATTATGGAAGTTTGTATGAAATGTGAATATGTATGAATATAAAAGACCGGATTGTCCCTGATGAGTGAGCCGAGGGCGACGGTGGCAAGGAAAAACTTCCCGAGACAGCAATAGGAAGAAACCTTGAGAGGAACCAGACTTAGTAGTCTGCAAGTAGTCTGTGTTCTGAATTATAATTATAAGGTGACTAAAAAAAAAACCCTGGACATGCAAAAGTCAAACGGTGACTTTCGATCATCCAAAATAACAGAACACAGTTATGAGAGTAAAAACTTGCTTTATTTCTCTATATAATCCCTTGCTACACTAATGCACTTATCCCAGTGTTTCACTAGTGCTTGGATACCATCAAGGTGGAAAGTTTTCTCAGTACACCAGAGCCATAATCAGATCAGCAGAGTCTGCTTCACGTCTGAAACGCTGTCCTCTCAGGAACTCCTTTAATAACTCCTAGCCAACTTCCTATAACATGCAAGTGGTGCTTGTGAATGTTTCATGAACGTTTCTTGCTTAATTAGCTTCAGTGCATAGTAAAGTAGGTCATTTAAATCAGTGCATCTGAGTGCCTCAATGTAAAACTACAACAATAACAAGCAGTGCCACCCTTATTCATGTGTCATGTGAGAAAAACTTAGACACATGAAAGCTGGGAGTGTGCAGTCACATGTGGATGACTAGAGTACAGGGTGTGTGAAAGGGTGTATCTGCAACATATTTCACTACTTTTGTCATCTGTCACACCAAAGTGTCTAGAGAGTTTATTTTGCACCTAGCACCAGGCCAGCAGTCAGATATTGTGGACAGGTAAAGCACACAGGTAAAGTGAGTTTTTTAAAACACAGAGAAAACTTTTTTTTCTCTTATCTTAAAATTAAATAAAGAGTGAGAAAATGGCATCCAATGAATGATGATTAGAGGAGAGTAAAATCAAACAATAGATAAAGAAATCACTGCAAAGAATTAAATCCTGATATCTAATCAGGAGTGGATAAATATATGAATAATTTATCTTTTCTTCCCCCCCTCTATGTTCGTGCTACATGCAAGTGACTGTTCATTTCAGCAAAATCAGCAACAGCGAGATGAGATTTTTTTTTTATGCACATTGACCAAATGAAATCCAAATGATTAAATTTCTCAAACACTTCCTCTGACTGATCATACAGCTCATGAAGTGATGCATGCGTAGCTAGTACAGGCCCGTTCAAGTCAAAGCGGGACTTTCTGGAACTTTCTGGTGAATGAATTCATAAAACAGGAAATTATCTTTACAAGAAGACATCAAACACAGTACAGTGATGAGACTTTTAGCAGCAGTAAAACATTTGAATTTATTATTATTATTATTATTATTATTATTATTATTATTATTATTATTATTATTATTATTATTATTAATAATAATAATTAATTAAGAATTTTGTACCCTGTGTATACCACCATGCCCCTAATACCTGTTTCTAGGCTAAAGACATTTAAACACACAATTTGGAACTGCACACATTTTACAAAACTATACAGTTCCATACATTACTTGTTAGATCAATTCGGGAATCTATAGTCATTTCAAATAATTCTGACTATTTTTTTGTTACCTAGGTGGTGTAACCTCCTCTAGATGTCCGTACAGCCGAGTCACTGGCAATCATTATGTGACAACTAAAGACCTGTTTCTTAGGTATTTGGGTTAATTTTAAAAAATCCTTCTCAACAGTGTTTGACTGATGGTACTGACTGATTAGTTACTCTGGATAAAAGTGTCTGAAATGCCTAAATGCAATGTAATGTAAATGTTAATGTATTTTAGGTTTAATTTACTGCATCAGATGTCTTTGTATTTCATTCCATTGCTTTTTAATTACTTGAACTTTAATTGGGTCAAACTCTTCGGGTACTCTTAAATGAGCTTCTCATAATACTATTTTACAGTTATTTTCTCATAAAGTCATTTTACAGCCGGAGATTCTTTATGTCTATTAATTATGTCAAATGGCCAATCAGAAGCTTCAAAATCCATTGCATTTCTAAAATTTCTAGAATCTTCCAGAATTAGCTTGATGTATTTCAGCTAGAATTCCGATATAGTGAATTAAAGTGAACCTTTTATGTAAAATTAAAATAAAATATTCAGATAGGTCTCCAGTTTGCATATACAACTAAAAAATAAACATAGGGGAAAATATTTTTTGTACAAATTTTGACCATATTTGTATTAGCTGGCACTTAAACAAGCCGATTAGATTCTCCTTCTATTATGACCTTATTTAAGGGGTATTTCAGCAGGAGCATTAACACACAATTTGGAGTACCTCTAAGACCCATGTTAAACGTGTTAAAGAAGTTGTCAAATAGAGGACCTTAAAAGTTCAAACAAATTTGTCTCTGACTGTTTTTAAATTAAGTCGATCAAAATAAATATGTAAAATCTAATGTGTAATAAAACGAAAAATGTTTCAGTGTCCTTATTTGAGCCGCTTGTAGCATGTAGTCTGTATACAAGAACATTAATTCACCAACACTATTTGGAAGTTATAACCACATCCCTTGTACTGTTCCCTCCAAGCCATTTCCACATGTTTGGGCCATTAAAGGAGTTCCTGAGAGGCCAGGGTTTCAGATGTGAACCAGGCAACCCGATTATGGCTTTGGCGTACTGAGAAAACTTTCTACCTTGATGGTGTCCAAGCACTAGTGAAACACTGGGATAAGTGCATTAATGTAGCTGGAGAAATAGAGGTATATAGAGTAATAAAGGTATAAATAAATATAAAGGTATATCTCTGTTCTTTTATTCTGCACAATCAGTCCTGTTTTTACTTCATGCATGGTTTGTTAGTGTGGCTGTTAACTAGGCTTCTGTGCAGGAAGATAGTCTCGACAAAATTAAAAAGTAGACAGTCCATAGTCACGCTCACAAAGTAAAGTTCCAGCTTTCCCTAGACTGTCAGAAATACAGTATAGAAATACAGACTATGGCTATAGCTGCCGAGGGAGGCTGTTTCTGTACAGTGAAGAAGGAAACTGTAATAGAGATACTGTACATTATATCTGTCTGCCGAGTTAAGTCTGAAGTATGCCTGTAGTATGAACAAAAAAGGTTGGACAGGATGTCAGGCCATGCTGTCGTCCTTTTCTTCTCGAGTAACTCCTCCAATCTCGCGTCTCCAGGCGAGAGAACAGTGCGCTGATTTTCTTGCAAAAGAATGGGAGTGAAGGCAGCCAACGAGAGGGAGGAGGGAATGAGTGCAAGTGAGAGCTCTGGCAAAAGCGGCGAACAACACATGAACGACAGAAGGAGCGCAGGAAGCGAGGAAGATAAACAAGCGTGAGAGCCTGAAAAAACAAGCCAAAAGCGACTCCTCTGACACTACGTTCTGTGTCCTGCATTCGTATTTCACACTCTAACGATATATTTAAAACTCTACGATTTCCTTTAAACACCTCATTCTAAATACTGTTGCATCAAAGAGTAATCAGTTGTGAAGTGAATCCAATTTTCTGTTTCAGTGACTCAAATCATCATATTTTTTTCAAAGCCATACACACCCTTATGTCTGCGTATGTGTTAAACTGGTGTATGCTCCGTATATAACCGCATCTAAACTTCTCCTTTCTTGTGGCTTGAAGTCTTCACTTTGATACCTCAGACAGCCCAAAATAAACTCGGCTGCAGAGCAGCATGTAAACAGGAAACCGAGCAGGAGGTCAGGGGCTCCAGAGAGGACCTGAAGGAGAGCGGTGCCTATGTCCGACACCAGCAGTAGCACTGTGTACAGGAAGCTGATGCTCTGCTAATCAGAAAGCAAAAAAAAACAACAAAAAAAAAAGTCTCAGTGTTGCTCAGATAGGCAGGAATGTCTGTAAAACAATGGGTCCGGAGAATGAGAGTCAGAGATTTTTTTTCCACAGGTATGTGCGGCATGGAAAAAGATTAAAGGAAAGCCAAAGTGCAAAACAAAAAAAAATTCTTCTGGTGAATAACAATTCTGTGGTATTTGGACAAAGGGTCTAACATAAGCCACTTAACAGAATAAAATGAAAGCTGCTATAAAATGTTATATCACATGTACATCTACCGTTTGGATGTTTACTGTAAAGGTATAATTTGGCGCGATTTGGCGCTTGGTGATTTCTTTTGCCATCGTAAGCAAGCATAAGGTTTTTAATATGAGTATGTGACATAACCCCCGACAAAAACTCAGCAATGATGTGACACTGGTGATTTTTGATTAAAGACAAGACACATGGCTGTATTTTAGATTTGCAATAATCTTGAGATGATAATGAACTTAAGGGAAACGTTAGGACCGTTATAATTGTGTCCAGGATAACTGAGGTAATACAGACAACCAAGCTTTATGTTGTTCATTTTGTTGCATAATTAGGGTGGAAATTATGGCGTTCAAGTCAACGTGAATTTTGATTTTGCATAATAACAGAAAACAGTTATGAGAGAAAAAAAACGCTCCTAATTTCTTTATATAATCCCCTATTACAATAATGCACTTATTCCAACATTTCACTAGCACGTAAATACCATCAAGGGAGAAAGTTTTCCTGTGCATGCCTCACGTCTGAAATGCTGGCCTCCCAGGAGCTCCTATAATGGCCCAAATATGTGGAAATGTCTTGGAGTAAGGTCAGAATGGGGGATCTGACTGTTTCTGAGCTATTTTTCATTTATAACTCCCAGCTGAATTCTTGTAATGTGCACGTGGTGCAGCGGGAGGTATGAGGTGCAAAAAAAGAACATGTTTAATGACCAAACCAGGCCATTTAAATTAATGATGCCATGTTTGTCCCCAAAATACTGGGTATAACCTGCAAATTGCCTGCAAATGCAAGTCTTCTGAAATTTTTGGGAGGTGGGGAGTGTGGGAACTGTTTTGATATGTGTTTCAATTTGGTTTTGATACAGGTGACAATTAAGAAAATCCAGGCCTTCTGTGTCAAAACCATCCTTTAACTCAGTGCCAGCTGGAGGCCGAGAGTTCTCTCAGTACCCAACATGCAATCATTAGACAAGTCCCGGTTTGACTTGAATGCCCCTCATAGTATAAACAATCCACCCTGCAAGCCGATACAATGAATGTCACACTTTGAAGATGTTTTTGTTTTGATATCTGCAGAACAAAACATGTCACGCTTGGAATATTAAACCTCAGTCTAATCGTTGTTTCATCACTGGACTGATCACTGTGCATTGACTGCTCTGTCTGCTAAATGAACTAATTAGGCTATTGTGTCCGCCTGGCGTGATACTGTAGAAAATATCAAAATTTCTTCCTAAAAATCTCCGGTCTTCCAGGCATCTATATTCTCTACTATTACCTTGCATTCACTGAGCGTGTCCAACATAACAGCACAACTGCAGCAAAGAAATGAAAATAATGATGGTAATTTTTCATGAATGACCATTGTACAACACAATGGGTCTTCTGCCATTTTTGTCAAATTATCCCCCCCTACCCATCTACACACACACACTCACACACACACACACACACACACACACACACACACACACACACACACACGGTTCCTGCCTCCTTTTATTTTTCCTTTAAATGCATTAGCCTAGTGCATTACTAAATAATTGGATTGGGGGATCGGGGGGGGTTTGTCAAAAATAATTTTAAATTTTTTAAAAATTTTGCATTAAGAGAAATAAAAGTAAGTGCATGATTCAGGTCTTCCCACTAGAAGCCAAGTTGTATTATCTACTTCAAGATGACTGGAGTAAAACTGTACTCTTAACACAAGACATCCTTTTTAGATATTAAGGCATCTTTCATACATCTGTTATGCAATATATAAATATAATTATGAAATGTAATACGTAAAGACTTTATTTTTGTTTTACTATTGCATTCTCATTAAATTACTCCATACTGAATTCGCTGGAAAGTTTTATCCCTGAACATACATTTCTCAGATTTTATTCAAGTAGTGATTAATGATGATCCGATGTTAATTACACTCATTAAACTTTATTTCCAAAAATTACTTCTAATTATTCTTTACTTATTTGTGCCTTAGTGGTTAGCACTGTCGCCTTCCACCTCCAGGGTCCAGGTTTGATTCCCGGCCGAGTTTGGTTCCCGTCTCCCTGATGTTCTCCCTGTGATGGTGGGTTTCCTACGGGTACTCCGGTTTCCTCACACAGTCCAAAGACATACAGATTAGGCTGACTGGCTTTCCCAAATTGCCTGTAGTGTGTGAGTGTGTGTGCCCTGCAGTGGATTGGCTCCCTAGCCAGGGCTTAAAAACATTTTCCTCATGTTCGCTTAGTCCTTGGAGGCAAAGCAAGAATTATATGAATGTATTCCATAT
>JAQMYK010000007.1:3502578-3515419 GCA_030014345.1 Clarias buthupogon
TTTTCATTTGATTTAGAGAATGTTGTTTTGCTGGTCTTTTAAGTATTTGTGTTACGAAATTTCCCACGCTTACATTCAACCTGTTCTTGGTAGTGATTCACATATAATGTATGCACTGTCATTGTAAGATTCATGCAAATCCAGTTAAATGGATTTAGTAAATGGATTTAATCAGAATCAGTGATTAATTCACCACTGAAAAGCCAGTTCTCCATTCCAGGTGTCAGGTGTGCCAATGGCGTACCATTAAATGCTTGCGATCATGCTTCCAGCTTTATTCTCTTGCCTTTCTTTGTGTATCTCACACCCGTACAAGAGACAGGAATTTAAGGTATGTGAAGGTCATGTTGTAGTGATTGAGTGAAGTCAGAGAGAGCTGTGCTAGTCGTTAATTATATTACACGATTCGCCATAAAATGAAAACCACTCACAGGGGAAGTGAATAAAATTAATTATTTTTTCTTTATCTGTCCCACAGTGGGATATATTAGGCCGAAAGTCAACAGTCAGACTGTGATGGTTATGAGTGGATCAGAACAACTGCAAAATAGCTGGGGTTCTTGCAGTATGCAGTGGTTAGTAGTAACATGTCCGATCCCTGGATCCAACCAACAACGCAACTTTAACTGTTAATGTTTTGGTGCCCGATACCACAACACAGTTTAAGGGGTCTGGTGGAGTCCATGCCTCGAGGGGTATCAGTGCAGTTTTGGTTGCACAAATTGGGCAGGTGGTTTTAATGTTATGGTGGATTGATATGTAAAAGTGGGAGCTGAAATGAGTCAATGTGTCTAAATTATTATTATTATTATTATTATTACTATTATTATTATTATTACTATTATTATTATAATAAAAATAATTATAATGTTATAATGATGTTTATGATCATTTTTGATCATGGTTTTCCCTCAAATTACTTAAAGCAAAGTTTATAAGCATCAATTCCAAATTATTCCCAACTTTGATTCACTATTCGAAATTATGACTTACTAGCCATTAATTACTTTGGGTCACAAACGATGCCCAACTGTTTCACAAACTGTTTACAACTTTAGTCCACCAATCATTTAAATCTTTGATTTACGAATGATCTGAATTTTGATTTACTGATTCCCAACTATTATTATTATTATTATTATTATCATTAAGATTCAATTATTTGTCACATGTACCTTACCGCACAGTGAAATTATTTTAGCGTAGAAAGCAATCCGGTGTCAGAGCTCAGGGTCAGCCACCTTGAGGCCTTGCTCAAGGGCTCAACGGTGGAAACTTGACAGGGTCGTTCATGAATGATTAATTCTTTTTGAACCAGTCAGATTCAATTAGAAATACATAATGGCACAATCTTGAGCAATGCTCTGTGCACTATTACACTATCTGTTAACTACAGTATTTATGTGGTGGTGAGTCAGTCAGTCATCTTCTATACCGCTTTATCCTGTATTCAGGGTCGCGGGCAATTTGGGAACGCCAATTACCGTAACCTGCATATCTTTGGACTGTGGGAGGAAACCGGAGTACCCGGAGGAAACCCACCAAGCACAGGGAGAACATGCAAATTCCATGCACACAGAGACGGGAATCGAGCCTGGCCGGGAATCGAACCCAGACCCTGGAGGTGCAAGGCAACAGTGCTTGACCATGGGGGTCCAATGATATTTCATGGGGGCGGTGCCACCCCATGCCCCCCCCAGCAGAACCGCCCCTGTAACAATTCCCATCTGATTCCCAATTTTGATTTGCAAACAGTTCACTAATGATTCAGAACTTTGATTCACTAAAGATTTATAACTTTGATTCACTACTGATTCTCAACTTTGATTTATGAACAGTTCAAACTTGTATTCACTAATGAGTCACAACTTTGATTCACTACTGATTCACAACATTGATTTTTTAACAATTCCTAACTGATTCGCAATTTTGACTTGCAAACAATTCACAACTTTGATACACTAATGATTCACAACTATATTCAGTAAAGATTAAGAACTTGATTAAGAAGATTGATTCACTACTGACCTGATTCACAACACTGATTCACTAATGATTCCCAATTCATTTACTTTGATTTGCGAGCAGTTCACAACTTTGATTCACTAAGGAGTCACAACATTGATTCACTAATGATTCCTAACTTTGATTCATTAATCATTTACAGCTTTGATTTACTATTGATTCACAACTTGATTCATTAATGATAAACAGCTTTGATTCATTAATGAGTCTCAGCTATAAGTTCTCAAACTATCATTCATATACAGTTTCCAGCTTTTGCTGACTGATAATGCACGACTTCAGTTTGCCACGCCTGTTTATTCAAGAGATATATATATATAGTTGAGACTAAATCAACATATAACTTTTCTAGAGTCGAGATTCTGCGACTGCATGACTCTTGCTTGAGTATTTTGAACTTCATGTAATCAGATCTGTAACATACTGTACTTTTAATATCCTGTAAAAGGCTTTGTGCTCTTTCTGCACGTGTTTCCCAGAAAGCTGAGACTGTTGCTGTGGAAGACTGACAGTCTTGTTAGTTTGACCTACAGTGTGGTCAGCTTCTCAGTGTTCGCTGTCGAGACCTACCTTCTTTTCATGCTCAGATTTTCCTTTGTAATAAAATTTCTTGCTGATTCGGAGAACTTATTGTTTGCTTGCTTATCTCCATGGACTTGCACGTTCAGGCCAGTTTAACTTGCCTTGCCAAAATTAACAGCATTTTAAACCCTGTATAATATATTTCATTTGGAAAAGACATTGTCATTGTCTTGTACCTCGTATTTGTTTTTGTATTTGAGCTAACAATACGTCCCCTGCCCCTGATTTGAGGTCTATTTCAAGGGGTTTTGTGGGTGACTAGTGGCTTCAGGCTTGCCGGAGACCTAAAACAAAAATGACAGGAAGGAAGTGACGGTGATTTCACTTTAAAACTGCCATTCTCTTTCTTTGTCATCGCACACGGAAACTTTTCTCCACACGTCGGCTGCCGGACGGCTCTTTTGCAGCGTGCGTGCAAAGTAAAACATACTAAAAACTTTCTGCAGCTGTATCGGGTAAACAATGAGGCATCGCATATCTGTGGTATTCATCCAGTGTGAGTCAGAAACCCATTTCAAGTAATGATTAGAAAAAATAAAATTATAAAAGAATAATAACAATAATAATAATAATAATAATAATAATCCATCAGACCTCAGTAGACCAACTAGGGACCATGAAGGACAATGGTGACCTGTGTTTTTTCTTTTTCTTTAGTGAGACCACAGTGGGACCTCCAGTCAACATTTATACACGTATTCACCCATACAGGCCATTTGTGAACGGCAATTAGAATTAGCCTAATCTGCATGTTTTTGGCCTGTGGGAGGAAACTGGAGTACCTGGAGGAGAACAGCGAATGGCCGGGAATCGAACCCGGACCCTGAAGGTGCAAGCCGTCGTGCAGCCAATGATAATAATAAAGTGACATTTTTTATTATATATTTTTTTAACTAATGAGCTACATTATGTAACCTCCAATTACATTCCTAAAACGAATGAACAGGAACAAATCCTTCATGACAGCCAGTAATCAGTAGGTATGAGCCGGTAGATAATGTGTTCTTTTTTTCTGTCTCTCTCTCTGATCTGTTTACTCGGCTGCGTGAGGCTCCACAGTGGACCATCTGTTAGGATGATGAGCTCGTGCTGCTCAATTATCTAAAGATTTTCAACACGTGCCAGCTTATCTCCGGGACGTTCACCTTGGAGGATTGTAATCGTTTGCACATGAACCAGGTCTTTATACAGGTTCAGAAACATCACCATTAAGGCTAATGGTGCAAATGTTGTGTATTATTCATTGTATAATGAGCAATTAAAATGAATTTTCAATGGATCATATTGTTTGGTAATGCAGCTTAAAATACATTGTTGATTTAATTATGAGGGGTGTTTGAGTCTCGCCAGGAGTTGTAATGAATTTCTTTGTGCATGAAGGCGTAAAAACTGATCGACTTTAACTGAATACTTCAAGCACGGTACAGTGATGAGACTATTCGCCGTGAATGGTGATCCCGGCTGAGGTGGCTCTGTACACACAATCGTTCACCAACACCACTTGCACATTACAGGAACTCGGTGTAGAGTCACAAGCCATTTCCACATGTTTTTGACCAGTAAAGGAGTTCCTAGGAGGCCAGCGTTTCAGACATGAATCAGGAAGTCTGATCATGGTATCCAAGCACTAGTGAAACATTGGGATAAGTGCATTAGTGTAGCCGGGGATTATATAGAGAAATAAAAGGAGTTTTTATTTTTCTAACAATTATATAATTGCTATATTTTATTACAATTTATAACAATTTTCTGCACAACCAACAGTCCCGCTTTGACTTGAACGCCCCTTATAAATTGTGTAACTCATGTCCGTCCGGTTAGACTGTCAGAGGGCTTAGATTTTATAAAAAATATTCAAAACATAACTTTATTTGTGTACAGAATACACTTTTTATTGTTGTCCCATTAACTTTTAACGGGATTTGACTTCCTGTGTGGCTCCACACTCGTCCCTGGCTGTGTGCCCAAGAGAGATGAAACCCATTAACGCTCTTTTGTCATAACCAAAGAAACAATCCAGGGCTAATAATAACCTCACGACATAAATAAAAGCTGGGAGGGAAAAAAAAGTCACTCGGGAGCTGTTTGCCGATTTAGACAGTCAGAATTCAGCAGGAAACTTGTCACTTAGCAAAACACTTTCAAAATATAATAGCTGCTTGGATGTCAGATATCTCAGTGCAGGTAAACAAGTCGATATTGTGAATGGAGAGGTAAAAATGTCTCGATCGCCAGATAAATTCACTTGCCTGTTCGGGTTAGTCAGCCTCAAACAAGTTTACATGCAGTTTGCGCTGTTTAATTCAGTTAGATGTTCTACCTGTTCTACCTGATTATAGTCCTGACCTCACTCCAAGCCGCTTCCACATGTTTGGGCCAGTGAAGGAGTTCCTGGGAGGCCGGCGTTTCAGACAGTCCCATCATGGCTCTGGCATACTGAGAAAGCTTTCTGATGGTTTCCAAGCACTAGTGAAACAAAACTAAGTGCGTTAGTACCGTGCAATCAAAAACCGAAAACCCCGCTTTGACTTGAACACTCCTCATACATTTGAGAAACGGCACGCCACTTGCTCAATTTTTCCAAGATCAAGCTCGTTCTAATGTGTGTAAATCCCTCCGTGAGAGACGCACATGAGAGATGATGGGGTTTAGATATTACAGTGAAATAGGGCATGCTGTTTGTTTTATTGTTTAATGGGACAGCCCCAGGTAGTGAAGGATATTGGACACCTAGTTTCTAGATTTTCCCCAAACGAACTGCCTACCTACAAATAACATCAAAACGATGGGAGTTCCCCGGATCCACCCTCGATGGGGTGCGTTATCTCAGAATGCACTCTTAGATATGAAAAAGTATTATGGAAGTGTTAAATGTGATATTAATTGCTATAAAATAGTTGAAAAATAAAATGTGTGCTATATATTTACAGGTATATACTCTATTGGGTTGCGGGAAGGCCTGAAGATTCGAACCCCCTACCTTGGAGATGTGAGGCCACAAGGCTAACCACTAAATCATGTTCATATCCTTTAAACTGACCCTGGACAAAAAAAAAAAAACACTAAAGGATAACATTAAGCACTGTTTATTTTTTTACTTCTCTTCTGTTCACTCGATAAGCATCGTTCTTTTATCAGTACTTAAAGTTCCACTGTGACGCCCACCCCATATAAGACTGCTTTCGTTATTACCTTTGTGGTGAAACTCCTACCTACTTCACTCCTTTCATCTTTTTACAAACTGACGTTCCGATAGCATTCTGAGGTTTCGGTTTTCGGTTTGGAGAACCCACCCGTCTCAAATAACAGCTCCTCGAGCGGCTCCCCTTCTTTCATAAGCAAGAAACGGATGTCTTTGTCGCAAGTCGCGTATCACAGGAAGTGCGAATGCTGGTGTGAGACAAAAAAACAAACAAACAAACAAAAAAAAGTCATCCAGATTCATAAAATCTGCCATTCTGAGCTTGCAGACCATGATCTGCTGAGTCTTTCTACTCGCTTGCTATTATTATCCTAGCAAACGGAATAGACCAAAATAACTCCTCTGAAATTATTCTCCAGGGGAGGAGGGGGGGGACTTTTGTGTTAGAAATAATGAAAAATATCATCACCCAGTGGGGTCCTGAAGTGCTAAAATGTCATCAGTGTGTGATAATTAAGGACCGTGTTCCTGACTGAGATGTATCCGAGGTGGGCACCGTAAGCACAGAACGTTATGTTCAGCGAGCCATGATGTCCGGATGAGCATTTGTGCTTGACGATCACACCCACCGGCAGATGTTTTTGGTCTTATTCCTGCCCTCTCTTATGAAATGACTTTTCCCTATAGAGGTATCTAAACAAAGGAGGTTACGTTCGAGCACTGTTTGTTCAGATCTCTCCTGGCATGCGTGTGTGCTGTTTGGGATGCGTTCGTTTTGGCATGATCACCTTTTTTTTTTTTTTTGGGGTTGTTTTAAACACTGTTGGTCTATAATTTTCCAATAAAGCAGCTGTGCATGATAAATCACAGAGTTATTTCCTAGTGAAGAAAATAAATGGTGGCCCAAACCAGCGGAAATCTGTGACTGAAGATGAAAGAATGAATCAACGAGTGAATAGATTTTATTGTAAAATTAAGTATCCTGTGATATATCCATATAAGCTTGGAGGAAGTCGGAGATTACCATTTGTGTGTGGGATGTTGCGCTCATGTGTATCCATGTCACACTGCTGGAAAAAAAAACAGCCATGGGTTCTCATCAGGGAGGGTCCTGTTTCACTTGAGAATGTTTTTTCCAGTCTGAAGGCGTCATCGCGACGTGATCCCGGGATCCGAGAGAGAGCATGCCAGTTTTTAGACATCTGACACAAACATATGCTTGGTTTACGTATATGAGACCTGGTAAACATGTGACGATGTAATCCACGTAAACAGCTTAGCACACTTGTACTTGTACAGTTACAGTCCCGAGAGGCTGTTACTGCTGGTATTCTGTAGCAACCTTAATAAAACATTTTGTACTGAACAGCAATAATAGTTCGACATTGGGATGTTGTGGTATTGGGTCATTTTTGAAATTTAGAATTACTTTGATGAAATGATGTTCGAACATCATTGTCTACGTCAGTGGTTCTTAACCGCCACTTAACATCCATGCCAATTAAGAAAAGGCTGTTAATTAGTTGATTAGATAAATCAGGTGCTGGAAGTTTAGAAAGCACTAAAATGTGCAGGGCAACGGTCCTCCAGAATCGGAGCTGAGAACCACCGGACTACATGAGGATGGGATGACGTTGCAACAATGACTTCAAAGCAATATTAATACCAAACTGATGGCCTCAGCGGGACTCGAATGCTGTTCAAGATAATAAATGCCCAAACACCATATTACAGAAGAGTAATTTACGCACTAAGATGCACATCATGATAATATTTCTGAAAGAAAATGAAACAGACAGGACATCATTACAAGAGATTGGAATTCACTAAGCAGATTGATGTTAAACGGTGTGAATGCCCCGAATAAAGGTTATAATTTTGTTGTTTTGAGGTCGCATTTGCAGCATTGCATTTGGGTCATTTGATTCAAAGTATCTGGACGTCATGTTATCAAAGTCATCCTAACTTTCAGAAACAAAAACGTCATTGCAACGTCATTACGACTATATGACAACGCTCATCCTGCGAGTTACGGATTTAACCCAATGCTACTGTACATCTGTATGTGAACTGAACTAAAAACAGTCTATATGCTAGTTTACACCAGCATGACTGTGCTTGCTTTCAGAAATAAACGCGTAGATAAGCATCTCCTCTGAGCAAGGCTTTTTTTGGTCGATTTATTTCATCTAATCGTGTAACACAAGTCCTCGTTCTTACTTCGGCGGTCCCGTGTTTTTCCTGACAGTAGTAGCATTTAACCTGATCGGTGGCTTTGCCCATTCTTCCATTCTTGAATTGCTTGAAAACGGAACGACAACGCTATAAAATGTTTTTAAAAATGAAAAACATGAGATTATGCAGAAATCAAGCAGTTGTGCCATTGTGCAAAAAGATTGCAGCTCAATGGTTGCATGGTGTATGTTCGAGGATATTGCTTGTGATGATCTCTTGCCTAGTTTCTAGTGTAAAGTCGCAGGGAGAACATGATCGCAAGTCTTTTGTTTATCCAAGAAACGTACAGGCATGTGTTATTGTGCATATTCTGTTTTTAAGGTTTCTAGTGGATGGATTTTAGAACTGGAGTCCGTAAAAAGATGGTATAGGTCTGCTTGGGAATGTTAACATTCCCACATTCACACAAGTTTCCTAAAAGTCTTGCCTGGAAGTAGATCAGTTAAAGGGACTAAACATTTGACCTGATATGCAAACTACTGTATTGTCAATTGCAACAATGGCCATGTTGTAATAGTACTACTACTACTGATAATAATAATGATGATGATGGATTTTATTTATATAGCCACCTTCCTAGTCACCCAAGGACACCGTCCAAAGTTCAGACAAGCAATAAGTGAGTAACATCAAGTAATAAATAATAGTAAAACAATATTAGATAAAACAGTTGACAGTTCAGAGTGCAGCATGTGGGATAAAAGCTTCTGTATAAATGCGTCTTAAGACGTGAATTGAATGTGGTTGGACAGTCTATATTAAGGATGCTTTCTAAAAGACAATTCCAGAGATGAGAAGCAGTGCGGCTAAATGCTCTAGACCCCATGGTGATAGGCAGGCAGGGGGTGTAATGAGGAGTCTTGATAAGCCAGAACGAAAAGTGCGAGAGGGGGTGTAAAACTGAACGAGCTCTAAAAGATTATGGAGTGATTTAAAAGTGCGAAGGAGAATTTTAGACTCTATACGGTATTTAATTGGGCACCAGAGTTGTTGTTGAAGGTTTCGGGTGATGTGATGCATAATAGGTATTCACATAATAATACAGACAACTTTTGTGAATTTTGAATGAGTTGAAGTTCATGCAGGAGTTTATGTGGTAGACCAGTTAAAAGTGAACTACGGTAATCGACGCAGCGGGTGACGAATGCATGTGTGAGAGTGGCAGCAGTGTGTGGAGTGAGGAACGGGCGGAGTGGAGGAATGTTGCAGAGCTGGAGGTAACATGATCTGCAGACGGGACTCGAGACAGAGGACAGAGCGCCACCAAAGATTAACCATACGTTTTTGCCCTGAGGAGAGAGACAGAGAAACTGTGTAGGCTTACTGCTATGTGCGAGTCAGACTTAGAGTCTGTGTGAATTGCATTAATGTGTAATGTGACAAATCTGGACAGTCTGCATTCTGCACTAAAACAACATCATCCCCACCTTGGTACCATCCGCTTGAATAATCACTCCTGTTTACAGGTTAGCATAACCAGGTGAATAATTGAAAATAAGGATGTTCTGTGTTTTTTTGTTTTGTTTTGTTTTTATTATAATTATTATTATTATTGGCCTTTTTTTCCAAGATACACAAAAACAACAAACATTAACCTCTTTAAAAAATAATACATATTATGAATATTTACATCTCAATACATTACATATTTTTCTCTTTTGCACAGCAAAGATAAGAACATAGATTTTTGTTGTTGTTTGTGTTGTTGTGTAAGAACATTTAGAATGTAACAATGTTGTATACAGCATCATTAACATAACGAAGTAGATACACAACAGTGCAAAAAAAAAAAAAAAAAAGAACCACAAAGGAAGTTAAAACGGAATGTCCTGAACATAGCTAGCATTATTCGGATAGTTGAAGTGAGTCGTCCAATTAACACGTGTATACACATATATTTACGACTGTTGTTGTTATTGTTTAAAAGAGGATCATTTCCATCATGGAAATGACTTGGGTAAACAATTTTGAATGTAAAACTTTGTTTAATGTTAATGTAATGAAAAGTATTTTTATATCACGCGTTATTCTTTGTCCCAGCTCCTCAGTCTGAGGTCGATTGTGTGCCTTGGTTTCATTCTCTCTTCAGCTGGGACTTCAAGTCAATCTTTAGCCACCAAAAACCATCACAAACATACCTGTGACCTGTGCTTTTTTTCTTTTCGTGACAAACACGTCACGTCCTTGCTTGTGTGTCATTTCTGTAACACTGTAACACAGGAGGTGTAGCAGGCAACCATTTCTGTTTTAGATTAAAATTAAATCCAGTGTTCGACTCTTGCTAGACATGGCAGCCTTCAGCAACACTTTCCTTATGGACTTTGCATAACAATTAATCAACAATTAATCCAGGGTCTCATAATGAGTATTTCCATATTATATTATATTTATACTTTATATTATGTGCATTACTTTTAAGCAAATGATATGACAATTGTGCTGTTTGTTCTAGACTTTAAATATTTTAAAATGCCTTTATTGCACATCGATATTATATGGATTGTTTTTTCCAATTGAAAGAAAATCAGATTTTAATTTTCATTTTATTTTATCTGGATTATCTTAACAATTTATATAGAATTCGAATACTTTGTATTCCACAGGTATGTTTAGAATTTTTTTTCCCCAATGTAAAGAAAATCTGATTTTATATTTTAGCTTTCTGTCAAACCCATGTGCTCACCCATAAAAAAAAAATGGAAAAAAAAATTTTTTTTTTAAACACACTCCCTTGGATGTCATCTTAGATAAGAAGGCTTGGATGGAAACATGGCTTGTTCGTGCAGTCCAACGTCTCCAAACCTGGAAGAGCACAAGCGCTCTCTCTCTCTCTCTTGTGTCTTTCAAGTGAAACGGATGATGATAACATTGGCACAAATTAAAAAATAATAATGGTGACTACAAGCGCGTAATGCTTCTCCTCCTGGACCCGACTGGCGGCTCAGCCGACCTCTGGAGCTTTACGCGCGTCCGCATCGTCGGACCCGAGCGCGGCCGGATCGTGATTGTTCTCCAGAGACGACTCGCTGCTCGTGCTCTCACCAGACAACAACCTGGTCACCCTGAGGTCAGCTTTAAGAGTCCGCACGTCGTTCCCGATGCCCATCTCGCCCAGGTCGCTAATGAGCTGGCACAGGCCGGGTTTCTCGCTGCTCGCGCGCTCCTCGTCCGTGTCCAGCACGTCCTCGCACTCACACTGCGTGGCTTTTTCCTCGGCTTCCTCCCCCAGCAGGTCCTCGGTGATGGAGCCGAGTTTGGGCGCGCTCCTGCTGCGCTCCACGGGAGGCTTGTAGCAGCACTGGCCGTTCAGGAGTTTGCGCATGGGCACCAGTGGGATGGTCTGCTCTCCGATCAGCTGTTGCTGCTGGTGCCGCGCGTCGTCCCGCCGTTTCAGACGCTTGAACTCGGCCAGCGCCGTGGCTGAAGTCTGGTACAGAAGCAGCGCCATGGCTTTCGCCTTCTCCGGCCGGGACACGAGCACCGCGTGGCAGCGCAGCATCACCGCCTTGTGCTTCATCTCGTGCCGGTAGACCCAGGCGAAGATGCGGGGCAGGCGCGGGTCCGCGACGCAGTACGTGATCCTGTGCAGAAGGTAAAGGTGTCCCGGTCTGCGCGCCTGATCATCCACGTGCACCATGCGCACCCCGTGCGCGCTCACCGTCAGGCGCATCTTCGTGCCGCTCTTCCCCATCTCGCTCTTGTTCCAGATCTTGCTCACGGCCACATCCGTGCAGCCGTCACCCTTCGACTGGATGGTCGTCGCGTTGCCCAGATACAGCACCGTGTACGTGGGGTCCTCGCTCGTGATCTTCACCTTTTTCCTCTTGGACTTGAACATGCTCCCGACCCGGTTCAGCGCGCTCTCCGGACACGCCTTGGCCAGCGTGGTGAGCGCGGAGTAGTTCAGACTCACCGCGTAGCCCTTGTGCTTGGACTGCTTGTCTTCCTCGATCAGCTCGAACTTGTTCTTCTTCCAAGGCAACATTATAGTCAGGTTGTGCACAGGCCGTGCCAAAGCAACTCCAAGAAGAACAGTCCCACTGCGTCAAGTGTCTTCTCGCAAGGCGCGTTACATGTCTCAAAAGTGTCTCACTTCCTTATCAGGCAACGCCAACACCACACAGTTTATCAGCTGTCCCTGTCCTGCAGCATGCTCAGCTCAGCTCAGCTCAGGAGCCGTCAACTAACCTCCCCAAGCCAGACGTGCGTAATTATACACTGGGCTGAACCAAGTCAGAGTCTCTCATAGGGGGAGGACTGGAGTCCCTGGAACAAACCAGAGAAGACATTAAGGGCCACCTGGTCAGATCTTAGGCATGTTCCTATTTCACACCATGGACTTTCTGTACC
This sequence comes from Clarias buthupogon, assembly GCA_030014345.1. Taxonomy (NCBI): domain Eukaryota; kingdom Metazoa; phylum Chordata; class Actinopteri; order Siluriformes; family Clariidae; genus Clarias; species Clarias buthupogon. The sequence continues at coordinate 3,514,913 of JAQMYK010000007.1, forward strand.
TTTTATATTTCTTATTCCCTTGTATGGATCAGAATCTTAAAAATACTCTTTTTTTCCCCCAGCTCCCCCCTCTGTGCTGGTTTTGTGCTGGTCAAAATTAAGCCTATGTTTAGGATACAAGCTATCAAACCAGACTGAGGGTTTTTTTTTTATTTTATTTTTTTTACAAAAGTAAAGAATTAATATGAATTAAATTACCAGCAATTAAATAAAACATTTTGTTCAATTGTAGAGCAAGCATCAATATAAGATGTTAAGATGGATTCTATTTTCCAGTGTTTTTTGATTTACTTGGTAAAAGCTTTAAATTTAAATCAAGAAATGTGATTTGGTTTCTTTTTTTTTTTATTATAAAAAAAATAATCGCATGCTGCCATCTACAGGCCGTAAGAGGTAGCACAGACATTCCTACAAGGCCTGTATTAAGGCTTATTCAAGATTCAAGATTCAAAGAACTTTATTAATCCCAGAGGGAAATTGCTTATGCTCGGTTACAGGTGCTCACAG
>JAQMYK010000007.1:3525555-3538382 GCA_030014345.1 Clarias buthupogon
CTTTGAATCTCGTTCATCAAAATGAACGAATCTTTTTTTTGAGTCATTTAGTTCATTTCGTTCTTTTGATCAGAAATAAAAATTAAATGTAGCATTTTCAATAATAAAAAAACAGACCCCCAATACGTCTACATACAGAAATTTTGGCTATAGTTCCAGTAATGAAAATATTACAACGCAGCCAAAGACATATTATAATAAACAGTTAATTTTCTACTGGGCGCGCGTGCGTCCCGAGTCGTTCGTTATTTTAAATCTATTGCACCGCATAGCGGCTATGGGAGTCACGTGACAATATAACGAACGTGACGCATGCGCGCCCAGTAGAAACTGAACGAATCACTCTCCGAGACGACTCGCTCTTCTGAGTCACGTTAAAGATCTGTTCAAAAAGAGCGAATCGTTCATGAACCGACACCTCACTAATCACTACTACAAGCTTCGGCACTTCGGTGTCACGCGTCACGTCAATGTCACCTGTTTGTGTTTGTTTGTATGTGTGCGCGCGCTGTTTGGAGTTTTTCTCTAACCTCTAACCCCTCACACACCCCAACCCTACCTCACATTACAGTTTCATCTAAAAAGGATGAATAAAAACAACTTTTCCAGCGTGTTTTCTCAGCTGTGGAGTCACTTTGACTCTCAGGTTGGCGTTTCCACAGCTGTAGGCTTCACCTCCGCCTCATTTCTCATCACTTCCTACCTAATGTAAGTCAAAGGTAGATGGATAGATGGATACTTTATTGATCCCAGAAGTCAATTCCAGACAAACTGTCTAATTTGTTAGTATTATATATAATAAATGCTTAAATGTGCACGTGCTTCCTGTTCTCTCTCTCTCTCTCTCTCTCTCCCTCTCTCTCCAGGCTGGCATGCAGCAGGTCTAAGCTGAGAGATGCTGCAGACTGCATGTTGTACTCTCTGATTGGAGACCTGTGTCACCTTGCTGGAGCTTTTCTCTCTAATCAGACAAATGTCCAGGTGAAACCAAACCCGAACAAGTCAATCTTCCTTTGTTTATCTTTAACAGTGTTTAAATTTCCTTTGATCTCATTTGAATTTCTCTTTGTAGCGTATTATGGCTTTGATGATGACAGCTTTGGATGTTATGCATTTCATTTCTGTCACTTTGCCTCTTTGTTGCTGGTTTAATTCCACGGCTGGTAAGATGGCCTCATTTATGTGCGTATTATTATTATTTTCTTTTAATAATAAGTGATAAATAGAAATAGCAGGATGATCTGAATATTAACCGTCCCATTCCAGTACCATGGGCATTCATGTTGGTTTGTTTTTTCCATCAGGCTATAGGGGCATTAAACACAAAACCTCACCAATGACTGAAAATGTTAGCACACACTCACTTTATCACATATCTTTGCACTGGAATCACATTTTACAGCATTATTTTGTAAAATGTATATTTATATTATATTGTATATAATTTATGTCATAGTCTTTTTTTATTTCTTAAAAATCTGCACAGTCTGGAGTTTGTTGCAATTGCATTTCACTACTGTTGTACTTGTATGTACAACCATGTATGTGACAAATAAAATTCTTGAATCTGGAATATTTTTGATGTCATCAGAGGTGTTATCAAAACGTTTTGAGATTAGCTCTGTTTGCAAGCTCTGCTTTTTTCACCCGACGTCCTCGCTCAGATGCCTTAAAACCTGGCAGTAGAATTCACTATTGACGGTCTGGCCCCTGGGGACGAATTCTCGCAAAAAAGACAATCAGAACGCGTTCGGTCAAGATGCAGACCTGCCACGCCTTTTTCGGTCATGAAGATAATTAGCTCTTCTACTGGGTGGACTGTTGTTTCATCTTAGGATCGTACCCATACACCCCAAGTTTTGTCATCGCCAGTAGTGATCCTCGACATGAAAGACGGGTCATCCACGGCACACTGACCAAGTTCTTTGTAGACTTCAACACAATGTTCCTTCTGCTCCTGGGTCAACAGCCTGGGGAGGAACTTGGCAGCAACATGGTGCATGAGGTTCATGCAATGTTCTTCTGCTCTTGAAGAGCATGTGCCACTCAAAACACCTCGAACGACTCATTGTAGCATCAGCGTAAACTTGCCAAACAACTCTGTGGCAGATTTGCTCAGTTATACACAAAATTTCACGCTTGCTCTTTGTTCTAACTTTGTTCACTCCGAGTGGCGCAGTGGTCAAGTGCACACCCTATCATCCGGAGATCGCTGGTTCGGTTCCCGGGTGATGCTGTAACCTCTCACAGCCGGAGGTCTAGATGGAGCTGATTGGCCGAGCTCTCTCAGAGGGGAGGGATGAGAGGTACTTGGTGCTCCCACATTAATCACGACTCTGCAGCCAATCAGGGGCGTCTGTGAGCTCACGCAAGTGGAAAGGTCTTGTCCTCTGAGTGTGTTACGCCGCCCTCAACGGTGCGTGAGCGAGCAGTTCGAAAAGATGCGGTTGGCTGGCGTCACGTGGTTCGGAGAAAACACGTGCTAGTCTTCGGCCCTCCCGACTGAGTGGTAGTAGCCTTAATGTGGGAGCCCCCTAGTGACGGGGAGGAATTAGACACGACTAAATTAGGAAGAAAATCGGGAACCCCCCCCCCCCCACACACACACACACAAAAAAAAGAACAGCTAACGTGGTCATGATAGCATCAATTGCGCACAGGACGGTGTCTTTTGGCACACTGACTTATGAAGGTCCGTGCTTCCTGTGACTGTGTTACAAAACTAGTCTTGAAACTTTGTGATACCACCTTTTAATAACCTAAACTCTTATTAAAAATGCATTAAGTTCCAATATTAATGCTCCAACATGCACAGACATTTTAGAGAATAGTGTGTGAGTACAAAATTGTGGGAAAGGTTTCTGAGAAGTCTGGTGTGCACATACTTTTGGTTACTATAAATAAGTTCTGCATTTGTGTCTTGTTCGAGAACGGAGAGTGAGAATGTTAAGCAGAAGGAGGAGGCAGAACGTCGTCGTGGTCTGTCTGCTGTTTGGAATGGGAGGATGTGTTTACGCTGATGTACGTGTACGTCACATGCAAGCGGTCGCTTACGGTTCTCCAAACAGCAGGAAGCTGCTGAATGTCATTATACAGGTGAGTGACCTGATCCTCTCTTACCTGCACACCAACACGTGTGGTTTACAATAAAGCATGGCTTGGGGCAATTCTGCTTTTCTTAGCAGTTTAATGTTACCCAAGAGTGTATTCAAGTAGTTGTGGTTTGTGTGGGGTTTTTTTTTGTTTGTTTATTTGTTTTTTGAGAATAGGACCAGACTGAACTGCTTGGCTACGTGCTCGGGCTTCTGTCTTTCGCTATTAGCTGGACCTCCAGGATTCCGTTCTTTCTAAAAGCTGTGAGTAATGAGTTTTTGGATTGGGATTTGTTTGTGAACTCCAGTAACCTCGAATCCACTATGTTGACTTTTTTGTCTAATTTTGCATCGTGCAGAATAAAGGAGAGATGAGTACTTCAACGCATATTTCCTCAAGATGTTTTAGTGCTTTGGCCGGAGCTCTGTATGCCTCTGCCATCCTGCTCTATGATTCACGACTGGAGTCTGTTGTTAAAGCTCTGCCATGGATTCTTTCAGGAGCGTGCTGTTCAATTCTGGATGTCTCTGTATCTTTTTCATTTAAGTTCAGTCTTTATTCGTCACATATACATTACTGAACAGTGAAATTCTTTATTCTCTGCATATCCCAGCTTCTTGTTGGTCAGACCACAGGGTCAGCCATTATACGGCACCCCTGGAGCAGACAGGGTTAAGGTCCTTTCTCAAGACCTTAACACACTGAGCCTGAGCCATACATCATCCTTATACCTTATAATAATTTTGTGCTCCTGCTGTAATCTTTAACTATCTGAACTTTTTAGATTTTGCTCATTTCATGTTACAGAAGCTACTTTAAGCGGCAGTCCACTGGAGCGCTGGATTCAGATATGGAGTCCCTTTTGGGCACGGTTACATCTGGTCTGTATCACACATCTAATGATAAAAATCCTAGAAAGCATATTTCATCCTGGAAGAACATCTCATCAAAATTACCTAAGACAGGAAATATAGATGATCAGCCTATTCGAAAGGTTTGTATAGAGAGATACGGTGTGTAATATTAATATATATGCGAAATATATTCTCTCTAATTATCCCTTGTTTAGTTCTCTTATCTTAAATTACAATAATTATAATCATAGACAGTAATTGAACATGATGAATATTTGAATATATAACACTATGACACTTCTTATACTGGAACGCCTGATTAATACTGATGTACACTGGAACTGTTTTCTAGGCGTGTTTAATGGAGGTTACCGTCCCTCAGGAGAACTCGGCAGAGAGCCAGCCTCTGAAGGGATCTGAGAAGGTGATCAGGGTGGATGAGTGTTATTCCTCAGGCAGCGCTACTGATTCGTCTCCTCTCAGCTCTGATCTTGAGGTTAGCAACTTATGGCATGATGGGTAGGTGTTCTTCCCCTCCCCATCCCCAACCCCCTCCCCTCCCCACCCCATGTTCAACTTGGTACAGTATCAGCCAGTAGGTGGCAGTAAAGTCTTTGACAGGTGAACAAATGGTGTATCAGGTGTGTACTGCTGTTCCACTCATGGCAAGGAATAAAAAAAATATGAATAAGAGTGGCAGAATCTGCCATCTAACCATTTATTTTGTAATCTAAAAAAGGATAGATTCATGATTGCAGATAAAATCAGATTTGGGTCATGGTTGGCACTGTCGACTTGCGCCTTCAGGGTTAGGGGTTCGAATCTCATCTTCAGGCTCTGTACGTGAATAACTTTGCATGTTCTCCCCATGCTTTGGTGGGTTTCCTCCAGATACTTACATTCCAAGCCCTGACTGGTGTATCCACATTGCCAGTAGTGTATCATGAGTGTGTGTACACGCCTGTAGTTTGCCAGAGTAACATTATTGTCATCGTGGCCAACCATGACAAAGCAATGACACCTGCCAATCCTCCCATAGATGTATAAATGTTAAATAAATATACATACTAACAAAATTCACATTTTACTTTGATAAAGACCGTAATGTTTTTTTTAATCCAATTATTAATAGCCTTTGATTACATACAAATATTGGTGCGTGTAAGGGTCAGTAAATAGTCTGACACAATGCTTGGTTCATGTCATTCTTGCGTGTCTGTTAGCCAGCTTGTCATGTTACCATGGAAACAGAACCTCAAGCTGAAGCCTTTCCATAAAATTGAGAGGTTGAAAATGTTATTCATCCATCCATAACAGTTAGTAGGGTTGCAGGGGGCCTGAAGCCTATTCCAGACCGGTTAGAATAGGCTTCAATTTGAAGAACTGCTCGGAAATATTGCGTTTTAAAGATTATTATTATTATTTCTATTATGAGTTTAATGCATTCTGAAAGAGATCTCAGTATAATTAAATCTGTTACTGGAAGGCTGTAGAGAGTTAGAGAACATACAGTGATTGAACACCAAGGTGCTATCAAAACAAATCACAAAGGAAACGAGTTTGGTTTAGAATAAAAATATCCCAGACTTCGAACATCCTGCGAAACTCCATTAAATCCATTATTACACAATGGATCATTTTTCACATCCTGAATCCTCAGAAGCACTGATGAAGGAAGTCAGTGTCTGACTTTAATGTTCTGCTTAACTTTTACTACGTCCACTATGCGGTATAAACTGTATATACAGTATAACCTGTACCTTGTGCGCATGATGATAAAAGCACTGGTTCGTGATCTCGATTTATTTATTTATTTTTGTGCAGCAGGAAATCCTATTTGTGTGCCGCGATGTCTGGCAAAGCCAAGCTGTTCCTATCAAGAATGTCTGGCTATTGAGGATGTCATTAAATCACTAACAAAAGTGAATTGCTCAAAGTGAAAACAATTGAACTTTGTTTTATTGGCTAAACAGGAAAACAGCAAACGATGTGAAAACTCCGAGAGGCGCAACGACTATGGAGTAGGTTATAGTCCAGGGTTCGGTGCTCGTGCTGTCCCCTCCTACAACAGTAATCTTGAGGAACAGCTCTAGGGCAGAGTCTTGCTCCTGCACAACCTTTGCACTTTAGTCATGACTGAATTTTAACTCTTACTTATTTGTACAGTACACAGTGTCTCTCACTCGATACTGGATAATAATTTCCTTTAATTCAATACCAGGCCTGTTTTTTTGTGAATAAAGTGAAGTTGTTAAAAATCTCCATAACCTTTGATCTGTACTGTAAGTAAAATACTGTAAAGTTCCTGTGGTTTTTTTAACTCGCTATCCTGGCTCTTAGCCATGCTTCCATGACCACCACACAGCAGGTAACTCTCAAAGTTCTCCTTCACTGTGTCTGGAAACGATTTTCATTTACGCTAATCCTTGAGAAAAGCTGGATTTGGAAGCTGTGGGAAATGGCTATAAGGTCTACAGGGATTCAGATTACTCAGCTATATTTTTGACATTATTTACATCCACATGTAGTGTACATTTCATTTGGCTGAGGATTTTTTCCAAAGCAGCTTAAAACTGAGGCAGGATGCAAATGAGTAGGTGAGTGGGTCTTGAATATCTTGGGATTCTGCTGCATTACCATTTCCCTTTAGTAGACCTATGAGGCTCAATCCTGTTCCCGCGGTACACTGCCCCTATGCGTAAAGCAATCTCCACGATTGATGTTGAAGAACACAGGTGTTTAGCCAAGGGGCAGCGATCAGTTCTTAAAAATGAAGCCAATGCAGAAGTGACAAAATAAATGTGCAGTTCATCGAATGTCCACCGGGGGCTGGCTCCAAAAGTGAGTCGATCCTGATAGAACCCAATGTCAAACCCCAACTTTACAAGTTGGGACAAAACGTTTACAGACCGATTTTGGTGTAGATTTCCCATCCATGACAACTGTATAAATCATAAAACGACGCATAATGAGGGGCGTGGCCGATTTTAATGACACTAGCAGTATGCTATGTATCACTTTAGCTATCCAGCTAACTGGACTCGTCGTAGTTTAACTTGCCACAAGAAATGTAGGCGTTGACACGGGACAGCATGAATGGTATGGATGATGGAGTTCAGTCAAAGGCAAAGTAACATTAGCATATACATTTTCATTAAGCTAGCTAGCTTGTGGTAACTGAGGTAAGTACTGTGGTACCAAGACCAACCAAACTGCCAAACTCTCAACAGTTCGCTCCTCCTATTTGCCCATTTATGGATCAACCAGAGTTTAGGTGGAGCCAAGTTGGTGATAACCAGAGCTTCTACAGTTAAGGTTCAGAAAACCTATGGGTGATGTTACAGATTGTTTGTCTAGTTCTTTTTATACAATCTACGGTCTCGACTCCACTGAACACCTTTGGGATGAATGCACCCCATGTCTCCTTGCACAACATCAATGCCTGACCTCATTTAAGCTCTTGTAGCTAAAAAGATATAAATAACAAATTTAGTGTAAAACTTTGCTAGAAGATTGGACAAAAAGAAAACATTTACATGCATGTACCTACAAACCTTTGGCCATATAGTGTACTTTTGCTCCACGCCATGTTTATCTAGACGAACTTTGACTTGAACTGTTAATTCAGGCTTACAGTATGTGCCTTGTGTTGCAACATCTGACACAGACTGGATGCCCATGTATGTTTTGTAATAGCTGTAAAAAGATTGGTTATATGCTTATCTGGTTGCTTAATGTGGTTGCATTTTACATTTCCAGAGATATCATTTCAGCCAAAACGCTTATCAGTCAGGTTGTTGTACAACGCCACCAAATGTGGTAAACTTTGATTGGGTTTTGTTTTTTGTTCTCTGCCTGCTAGGAAGTTATTCGTCTCATGACCTCTTTTGCACTGATTTGCCTCTACAAAATATTTCCATGTCAAGTTACAGTAACTGTCTTAACAGCTTCCTTAGAGGTTGTGGTGATTGATTCAACATTTTTGTCTGGCAAAACCATATTTATTTATTTATTTATTTATTTATTTTTAATTAATTGCGCATTTTTACACACTGATCACCCATAACATTATGACCACACGCTTAATATCGGGTAGGTCTCCCCGATATTAACAAAAACAGCCACCAAAACAGCAATGACTTGTGTGTTCTGACTAGTGATGGGTCGTTCATGAACGATTTGTTCTTTTTGAATGCGTCTTTAACGTGTGTCAGAAGAACGAGTAGTCTCAGAGAGTGATTTGTTCATTTTCTACTGGGAGCGCATTTGCAAAGCATCGTAAAACCCTCGTAGGTTCTTTACAGGAAACAGAAATGAGTAGTTATACGTAATTCGTTCTTTTGTCACGTGACTCCCACAGACGCTATGCAGTGCATTATACAGGAAACGGAATTGAGTGGTTCTTCTCATGAGTCTCCTGGTCCGAATCGTTAGTTCTTTTGTCACGTGACTCCCATAGACGCTATGCAGTACAATAGATTCAAAAGAACGGACGACTCGGACTAGAAGACTTTGGAGAAGCACCGCTCAATTCTGTTTCCTGTGTAATGCACTGCATAGCGTCAGTGCGTTGTTCATTTTGATGAATGAGATTCAAAAAACCGAGTCACTAAAATGATCCAAACTTCCCATCACTAGTTCTGACACCTTTTTATTGGAACCAGTCTTAACCTTTTCCTCAATTTGATACACTGGCACTTCTATTGAATCAGATTACATGGACCAGCCTTCGCTCCCCCATGTGCATTAGTGAGCCTTGGCCACCCATTGTAATGACTAGAGGACTGGATCAGAGCAATTCCAAAACTGCAGCTCTTGTGGGATGTTCCCAGGCTGCAGTGATCCAAGAAAGGAAACTAGTAAACTGGCGACAGGGTCATGGGTGGCCAAGGCACATGGCAAGTGAAAGCTAGCCTGTGTAGTCCGATCCAATAGAAGTGCTAGTGCAGGTCAAATTGTAAAAAGGTTAAGACTGGTTATGATAGAAATTGTAATGACCTCTAAAAAATTTTTTTAAGCAGGATATTTAATCAGCACCTAGGTATCATGATAATATTGTATCGGGTTTTCACTGGTAGGAATGATTCCCATCCCATCCCTGTTTTCCTCACACAGCTTTATTGTCCTTGGGTGAAATGCCTTACAGTATATGCTGAGCTCGATGTGCCGTTCCGGTCATACCCTTAACCCTCCAGTATTTTTTTTTCCCCCTCATTCATGCATTCCTACAGTGGGACTTTCAGGACACGCCTGCTCAGTGGAGTTCACAGAATAGACACGGGCAAACAATGGACGCATTCCCTCTGCAGGACTGGACGGTAGACCAGAGGTCAAAGTCCAACACGAAATCCAGCTCTAACGCCTTTAATGACGCCGATCTGGAGGAGAGGATGGTTTCCTGATCACCCGACACTAACGTTCAGATGCTTCGAAATGATTCTGGATGATTCTCAGGAGATTTGTCTGTACATTAATATTTAACGAGATATCGCCTATAATAAAAAAAGAGTAAACGTTTATATTTTGTTATATCTTGACATATATGGTTTCCGTTTGAGACTCATGTTTTTGTCAAGCGGCTGGGCTATAAGGAGTTCCTAACATGCATTTATTTATTTTTTCAAAAGAAATGTGTAATTATTGTTGTTTGTCACACATGTCCTCCTCCTACATGCCACAGCACTGAATAATGAGATCACACTGAAAGCCGAAACATAAGAAGACAGAGCCAAAACAGATTATTTCAGGGAGGTGTCTAATAAACTAGTCTAATAAAAAACAATCTCGCCCTTTCACAGGCCTAATAGTTCAGTGGGGGTTTTCCTGTATTTTGATAGTCGGACAGTTTTATCTGAGCTGTACTGCAGAAAGGTCCGGCAGCCTATGATAAGAGCCAGACCAGACGACCAGGGCTTTTAAGCTGTCCCTTTAGTCATCGCTGTGGCCATTTTTGTCCTCTGACATGGTGGCTTGGTTGTATTGTGCCCATGTCAGTCTTGTCTAACAGATGAGTACCAAGGAGACTTCCCAGAAAGTCTGATAATGGGACAATGTCGTGATTAGAGATAGTCGAACATATTGTGGAAGTGGATCGGGATGTATTAAATGACTGATAAGGTTCCAAGGACCTGTAACTCAGAGTAAATCTCCTTTTTATTTTCAGCTATTGTCCGTTTATCTAAATATTTTCATCGTATGAAATATTCAGGATATCTAACATTTTGGAATGGCTCCTTCCAATCCCTTTTTGAACAGAAGGTCTGTTGGGACCAACTCACTGGCTTTAGGTCACGTTGGTGTGCAGTCAGACCTAAAAGTATTTGGACACAATTTTATTCCTCTCTCTCAAAATATAATGAACAGTCAGATCCATAAGTATTTGGACAAAGACAATTTACTTCTTCTCTCTCAAAATATGATTAGAGTGGACCCTTGAGCACAGCCACCAACCCAATCTGCTCCAGGAGTGCCGTATCCTGGCTGACCCTGAGCACTGATCCCAGCTTCCAAACTAAGATATGCAAAAAAAAAAAAAAAGAAAGAATTCTAAAAGGCCACGGCTGAAGGAGTGTTGTGGTTTGCCATAATAACACACATCCTGATGACAGCCCGTAGTACGTGTAATAACAGGTTTTATTGCAACAAGCTGTTGCTAGAGTTAGAATGTTTTGTGTCGAATATAGACACACACATATACAGAGGTTGGACAGTGAAACTGAAACACTGGCCAATTTAGTGTTGGAGGTTTCATGGCTAAATTTGACCAGCCTGGTGGCCAATCTTCATTGATTGCACATTACACCAGTAAGAGCAGAGTGTGTAGGTTTAATTAGCAGGGTAATAGCACAGTTTTGCTTAAAATAATGCAATGCATGCAACATTATGGGTGACACATCAGAGTTCAAAAGAGGACAAATTGTTGGTGCGTGTCTCCAATTGCTGGCGCATTTGTGACCAAAACAGTAAGTCTTTGTGATGTATCAAGAACCACGGTATCCAGGGTAATGTCAGCATACTACCAAGAAGGTAGAACCACATCCAACAGGAGTAACTGTGGACGCAAGAGGAAGCTGTCTGAAGGGGATGTCCGGGTGCTAACCCGGATCGTATCCTAAATACATAAAACCACAGCTGCCCAACTCACTGCAGAATTTAATGTCCACCTCAACTCTCCAGTTTTCCCTGATGAAGCTGTGTGTTTGTGTCCCCCACTGTCACGTGACTCCAACTTCCGCCTCGTTCTTCGGGAGCTCCACAGGGTCAATGAACATGGCCGGGCTGCTATAGGCAAACCTTTGGTCACCCGTGCCAATGCCAAACATCAGCTTCAATGGTGCCAGCAGTGTGAAACGTGTATTGTTTTCCGATGAGTCCACCTTCACTGCCTTTCCCAAATTCGGGAGAGTTACGGTGTGGAGAAGCCCCAAAGAAGCGTACCACCCAGACTGTTGCATGCCCAGAGTGAAGCATGGGGGTGGAACAGTGATGGTTTGGGCTGCAATATCATGGCATTCCCTAGGCCCAATACTTGTGCTAGATGGGCGTATCACTGCCAAGGACTTCCGAACCATTCTGGAGGACCATGTGCACCCAATCGTTCAAACATTGTATCCTGAAGGCGGTGCAGTGTATCAGGATGATAATGCACCAATACACACAGCAAGACTGATGACAGAGTGGTTTGATGAACATGAAAGTGAAGTTGAACATCTCCCATCGCCTGCACAGATGGCCTCACCAGATCTAAATATTATTGAGCCACTTTGGGTGTTTTGGAGGAACAAGTCAGGAAATGTTTTCCTCCACCAGCATCACGTAGTGACCTGGCCACTATTCTGCAAGAAGACTGGCTCAAAATCCCTCAGGCCGCTGTGCAGGACTTGTATCTGTCATTCCCAAGAATTGATGCTGTATTATTGTGGTCTAAATCCAGGCGTTTCAGTTTCATTGTCCAACCCCTGTATATATATAGATACATATATACACATACACACAGGAACAAATCAATTCAGCTACAGTAAACATCAGCACACTCGGTATGCTGCTTGTCCAATAAGATTTATGGACCTGAACAAAGTATAGACTGTAAGAATCTAAAATATAGATTCCTATATGGCCTTACTGACGATTGCCTGGGCTTTACTTGACAACCTGTTTTTGAAAAGGTCTGTTTATTTTCTCTTTTTGAAACGTGGGAAACGTGACTGGATACGAGTATTACAACATCTCAAACTGCACATGTGAATGAGGTTCTTTAAATTTTATTTGCCATGTACATAATAGAATAGAAAATTTTCACTATAATAAAAAATTATAATACAATAATACATTAAAACTAAAGATATACAATATTGCAATATACAAATTTACAAAAGTTATCAAATAAAATAAGAATTTGAATAGAATATATAATCTACACATGATTTACGGAATCAAATTAAAATTTTATTTGTTACCTATACAACCATACACAGTATGATATGCAATGAAATGCTTGTACGACTTTCCGAGACCTAAAATGGAAAGATTTCTCTACTAGTAAATAAATTACACTAAAGAGTACAATTAGATCAAAATTAGCATTTTTCAAGAAAAGTGACATAACAGTTAGATTTTTTTTTCAAAATTATAGAAATTTAGGCTGAAAATTTACAATATTTACAAAAGTAAAAAAATATGGTTAAAATTAGAATTAAAATAGAAAGGTATAAATTATGCAGAATTTGCAGACTATGGAAAGAAATAATAAACTCTGAGGTATAAATGTATAAGAATGTACAAAATATAAACTTTGAGGCATGAAAATGTTGTTGTTGGTCTTTCGGCTGCTCCCGGCAAGGGGTCGCCACAGCGGAATATCCAGTCCGCACAACAACTTGG
>JAQMYK010000007.1:3538482-3552112 GCA_030014345.1 Clarias buthupogon
CCACAGCGGAATATCCAGTCCGCACAACAACTTGGCACAGGTTTTTACGCCGGATGCCCTTCCTGACGCAACCCTCCAATTTTTATCCGGGCTTGGGGCCGGCACTGCATCCAGTGGCTGGGGGAGGTTTGGGCACTGGCGAAACACCTACCACTGAGCCACCAGTGCCCCGATAGAAGGGTAAAAATATGGTGCAGTATAAGTAAAACATGTGTGAAACAAAATGTTTGTGTGTGTCAGCAGAAGTGTGATTTTCTGTGTTCCCAAGTGCAAGTTAGTCCTCATTTTATGTGTAACTGAGCATTATGCAACATAACAAGAAATGTTCAACGTAGCAGGTAATATGCTACATCATGATCCTGATGTGTAAGCAGGAATGTGTGTGTGTGTGTGTGTGTGTGTCTTTATTGTGTGAATATTTATTTATTGTGTTATTCATGTTTTTTTCTTTTGGTAGAAGCCTCCAGGCTTAAACATTGTAGTCATTGATACTGGGTGAGCCAAAAATTTCCCACACTGCAGAATGTATTTTAATAAACTTGTAGAAAATACAAATACGACATAATTCGACATAATCTCCATGCTTTCTGATACACTTTGTCCATCTGTCAACAAGCTTTTCTATTCCCTCATTAAAAATGTTTTAGGCTGAGCCATGAGCCATGAATGCACCGCTGTCTTAACTTTTTCATCAGAAGTCCTTGTAGTGCTGGTTTCAGGGGACCAAACAAAATGAAAGTCAGATGAAGCGAGATCAGGACTGTAAGGGAAGAAGCTTTAACACCTCAAAACAAAGTTTTTGCTGAGCATCGACATTGTGAACAGAATTCTGCAGACGTGCATCGTCAAGTAAGATCATGAAACCCTTGGATAGCAGTCCTCTGTGTTTAATCCGAAGTTTAGGCTCCAGGTTTTCAATAAGCATCTCACTGTAATGACCACTGTTGATTGTTGAACCTTTTTCCTGATAATGTTCCAATACTGGCCCTTGAGAATCCCAGAAAACTGTAAACATTGATTCATTTTTCAGCTGATGGTATTCTGCTTAACTATAAACTCTCTTAGGTGGCAACAGGAACAAACCTTGACAGGAACCAGACTCAACAGGAAACCCATGCTCATTTGGATATTATCAGATAGCAGGGATTTATCTGCAGAGTGTTAGGCGGCTGGAAGTTCAGTTTAACAGGAGATTTAAACTGTTAAAGTTGCATTGAGTTCACTTTTGTTATTGGAGGCTCAGGTACAAAACTGTTTGTAGAAATTTCAGTCCTGAACTATATATATTTTTTTTTTATCGTATAGCAGTTTTAACAATGGTCATTGTCAAAAGCAGCTTTACAGAATCAGTGGTAGGTTTCTCGCCTGCCACACCAAAAGCCTGTGTTCAATTCCCACCCACTGCCCAAACCCCAGCCACAGGATGCAGTGCCGGTCCCAAGCCCGGATTAAATGTGAGGATTGCGTCAGGAACGGCATCTGGTGCAAAACCTGTGCCAAGTTTTGTGCAAGACTAACAACTACCGAACAGCCGTCTGCATCAGCCGAGATCAAGCACCAGGACCAAAGATCAAGAACATCTTCATGGTAAAGAAGAACCATCTCCAGTCATCACATGCATCCCAAGCAGACCGCACAAGCCCTCTTGGAACAAGATCTCCAACGAGAAGCAAAGCATAAAATGAGTCAAACAGGTCTGGAGGCCAGAGGGAGTCTGGATCACTGGTAGCTCAGGAGCACCATGTACAGTTTGACAGAGAGAGAGAGAGAGAGAGAGAACAGTCAGTGTCCTGGAGCTCGACTCCACTGGGTATTTTTTTTGGAGCTTCTGATCTCATCATCAGTGCATGATGCTCCAAAGTCTAATGGAAAGCCTTCCTAATGTGAGTGGTGGTTTTTCATAAAAGCAGAGGAGGACTACATCTGGAATGGGGCGTTGATTAGGTGCATTTGGGTCTAACGGTCATGGTCATACATATGGGCAGGGGATTACCCAAATGCGTAGGAAATAAAACAACGATCACGACGTGATCCAGCGCGCGCGCTCTCGTTCCATGCGGTTAAGTGTGAACTCATTTCCTGTGCGTCACTTCCTGCGCAGCGCGCACGAATCCAGTTTAAGGCAGTCAAAGCCACACGGCTCTGAGTAGCACGCTGTCAACGTCCACCGCCATACACACCGTTTCCAGGACAATCACCGCTCGGTGTGTCTGTGTGTGTGTGGTGGGTTCTCCAGGAACAACACCGCGCTTCATCATGACTTTAAGGTGATCTTCAGTCCAGGTGGTGCTGGGTAGGTGTTTGTCTGATTTACACACACACGCGCGCCCAGTGTCAGGTATGAGATTGGGCTATAACGGCTACACACATAATTGTTCTGTCTCTCTCTTCAGAGTGTCTTTAGCTTAGCATGAGCTAGTCATTAGCCTAGACACACTCACACGTGTATGTTGTGTGTGTTGATTCAACCGGCTTAAAGAGTTATTAGCCGAACGGATGCTAACCAGCTCAGATCGCGAGCGCTACATGCTTAGTTCGCGCGTGCGCTCGCGCGCGCGCACACACACCTCAGGGTGAGCTGGGTCTCTGATGGAGCTGTGCCCCCCTCCGCCCTCCCCCGTGACTCCAACTTCCGCCTCGTTCATTACTCCATCTCATGTCTCTCAGTCCATTAAGACGTTTCTCTGTGGCGCGCCAAAAGCGTGTTCATGAGGATTACCGTGACGTCATTTGGAGCTTGTGTGTTTCTGTGGTCTAGCATGATGTGTGGTGTTGTGTAGTGATGTGTCGGTGAGTTGTGGGTGGTCGTGAGCTGTGTGTTCTGTAGTGTTTGTATGGTGTTGTCATGTGGGGTTTGTGTAGTGTTGTGATGATCAGCTGTGATGTGTGGTGTTGCTCTGGTGTGCTGTAGGTGATGTTGGGTTTGAGCTGTATGTGATGTAGTGTTTGTGTGGTGTTGGTATAATGTATGGTGTCGTGTTATGTAGTGTTGTAGCAGGTATAATGTGTGATTTTGTGAAGTGCTGAGCTGTGTGTTGTGTAGTGCAGGTGTTGAGCTGTTACCTTCTGGTACCTACCCCACCTACTGGTCCAAAAGCTTATTGTTTCAGTGATGAAAACACAAGCCCACAACCATCCACGAATATGACGTACCTTGGCACATTCTAAACCGGTCCCATATTAGAGAGCAGAACAGCATCCTGTGGGGAAGGGTGGGGGGTTGGTGCAGATTGTAGAGTTTGTTTAGAACTGTGATGCACTCTGGGATATTTGTAATATCGTGATACTGACAGAATCGCAATACGTACAAGTAAAATCGACCCTGAGGTATCGTCATTATATCGTATCGGGTGATCCCTAGTGATTGCCATTCACAATACGTCACATTTCTGGCTTCATCCATCTTTTGGTTTCATTCAGACACGCACACACACTACCTTGAGGGTGAGAGCCACAGTACTCTTAAGTGTTGTGTAAAATAATCAAGGGTTGCCAGATCACACCGACGAACTCCTCCATGGGAAGTGCTGAAAAACAGTCTGTTCAAATGCAGAGGGCTAACCAGATCTGCTGATTCTAATAAAAGCAGAAAAAATCCATAAAGCCCAACCTGTGAGTGTGAGAGAGCAATTTGAACTTGAACGTGAAAGGAATGAAACTTGCGAGTCAGAGATAAAACTGTTTCTCTCAAGTCGTTTTGATCTTGATGTGTGTTTTCGGGAACAGCGATCACCAGGGGGGATGCTTAACTATTTGCATCTCTCGCGGAGATGAGTTCTTAAAGCGCAAAATGGCATTGCGCAACACATTCTCCCATAGGAGATAATGTAAATGCAGATAATCCGTTCCAGCCACCCAAAAATATCACTGATAACAGTAATCATATTTTTGCATATCAAAAGCATTTAGAAAAGACATGTAAATAAAGTACAACATGAAATAAATAGACATTAAACCTCACTTAACCTTAATTTATGATTCCGCTTGGCACCGGCTGCTTTAAAAACCAAACTGAAAGTGGCTGCGTTTGTTCTTCCTGCCGTCCTTGATGACATTCTCGAGACCCATGGTGCTATGCCTTCACCAAATATTGCACAACATGCACAACAAAAACCCCACAAAAAAATATGTAAACTGGCTTCACTTGACTTTTCCACTGACGCAAAGTGTTCAAGTTTTGATCAGCTACCAGAAGTATATGCCACCATCTCAGTCGCCGTATGCCGAAGATGCTTTGCATGCCAAGGCAAATTTCTTGCAAAAGTTTAGTACTTGAGGCGAAAATCTGCAAGGCGGGGATGTTTGTATGCCGATCAGTACCACTGTATGTGAGAAGGTGTTCCAAATAAATGAATATACATTTTCATCTCTTCAGAATGACTAGATAGGAAAAAATAATAATCCGAGCCAAATCCACACTACCAATGTAGATATTAGTGGTGATAAACAGAAATGACAAGCGAACCCAGTACACAACCGATGAGGTTAAAGTTCAACCACTTTTCCAGGGTTTTTTTTCCCCCCTGGTATCTTGTTCGCCATCAGAGTTTTCTCTCTCTCTCTCTCCCTCCATTTCACAATACAATAAAAGTAATTTATTAACTGTTAAATGTATTAAAGTTTGAAATCATACGTCTAGATTAGACTGTCAAGGTGAACATAGATACGAGATGTCTGTGTTTTCTTGCCAGATCCCACTCCCTCACGCAGCGCTACTCCTGCCAAGCTTACCAAATGCCATATTATGAGATTTATGCTTATTTGAAAAAAT
Organism: Clarias buthupogon; assembly: GCA_030014345.1. Classification (NCBI taxonomy): domain Eukaryota; kingdom Metazoa; phylum Chordata; class Actinopteri; order Siluriformes; family Clariidae; genus Clarias; species Clarias buthupogon. Next base: position 3,543,254 of record JAQMYK010000007.1, read on the forward strand.
AAATAGTTAAAGGTCAGGTGCTCCTGTGTGACCACAACTGGTTTAATCGAATACAGGTTTCTGAATTAACTTAATTAAATGGCAAAACTAAATGTGATATTTGAGTTATCTGGTTTCTCAGACCAGTGAGCACGGATCGAGAATTGGTGTTATCTGAAAGATCTGTTAAATTATTTTATTCGTTAGTAATTTTTTAAACACCACTCAGAAATCCGATCTTTAGGACTTGCTGTTCACACTGTTGTCTGAAAGTAATCAAATCGGATTTAGCTCTGTTCAGACTGCAGCCCGAATCCGACACTTTATCGACCTATTTGCCATTGGTTGCTGTGGTAACGATGCCGGATGCTCGCATGCAGCAAGAGACTTCCTCATACATCACCCTGTTTATTTACACTCCATCTAGCTTTTCCTGTACTGAAAGTGCTATCAGACATTTCACTTCATCCTCCGTTCAGGTGCAGTGGAGTCGGCCTCACCGGTTTTCAATGAATCAGTCCAGGAGCATGATGAAATAATAATGGCCGTCCTGTAAAGTGGTCTAGATGGTTTTAATTTTTTGTGCAGAAAGATTGGCAACGTAATCACTACGGCAAAAATCGGTGAATCACGATAAACCATACACAGTCACCACTCGAAACTGTGCTGACTCCACATCGGTAGCGTGTGGGTGTCAGACTTACAAACAAATCCGACTTACGAACGTGCTCCCAGAACAGAACTCGATCGCAAGTGGGAGACTACCTGTATATCCTTATCAGTCGAGCATGTCCCAGACATCTGTTTTCATTCTTTGTATTCCGATTGCCTGGAAAATGCACTTCCTCTAAGGGGAGTTCAGGCGAAGTTCATTTAATGCTACAGACAGAAAGCGTGTTTGGGGAAAAGGAGCAAAACATGAAGAACAGAAAATCAAGCTGCCGGAAAGCTGGCGTACGAGTTGTGTTCAATGTTCCAAGAGTTTTATAAGGAAAAAAGCCTGATGACATGAATTCCTGTAACTTGTTAGATTGTTTAGATGAGATTTAGAGATTTAAAGAAACTTAATTGTGATTCGTGTTTAAATTTGCGTAACAGGATGCAGCAGTTTAGTAATTGGGCCCTTGAAGGGTTTTTTTATTTGTTTGTTTGTTTTTTAAATAATAAGCATATCAGATTAAAATATGATTGATTACTAATGTTTACTATGATTGATTAATAAAGTGATAAAGCCTTTATTAGATGGACATCTGTAATCATTCGCCTTCTCTACTACGCACATAGAACTACACACTAATCCTCGTCCTTCCCTCCGATCCTTACAGTCAGATTTACGCAGAACTTTCTGCATTCTTCTCTCAGACTCCGGGTAACACGGAGCGACTTGAAGGAGCCGTGCGAGAGGAGCGTGCTTTGAGCTGCTGCCGAGGTTACTTTTCACAGACGGGGTCTAAGACTTTTTTTGTGTGTGTGTGTAACAGAAAGTCTGCCAATGGTGACACTCCGAACTGGGATGTGAAATGTCCTGACATGGTGCAAGTCTCTCGAACCACATCGGGAGTGTTTGTCTTGAGCAAACAAGAAAAAGCGGTGTCTCTTTAGGAACCTGTATGCGGGTTACCTTAGATTAAATCTTGGAACGCATTCAGGAGTGATAGAGCTTCATGGGGCGATTTTGCGATTATTATATTGATAGTGTGATCAATTATGTCTCGAGATCTGTGGGTGATTTTGATGTTTGATTTATTTGATATCTAATTATGAGGGGGAAAAATGAGTTCCGTATCGAGTTTATGAATTTAATGAATTTTGTGTATTTATTTATATATATATTTTTTTTAAGCTTGTGAAAGCTGTTTTTATTTATTTATTTTTTATTTTGTTTAAATCAGCCGAACCTCTGCAATTCTAGAGCAACTGAAACATGAAAAACCATGAATTTTTGTTGTGGTCACAAAATGTCTATACATGCCTATTTATATAGTTTAAACCCTAAATATTTCCCCAAAATACTTTCATTTAATTTCAAACTGCGCTTAATACATTACCCTTTAAAATATATGAATGTAAATATAAACCCGTATACTGTACTGTACTGCTGTGTCTCCCGCAGTGCCAGAATGTAAAATACCAATGTTACCCCTCGATATGTACTGTAATTCATGCGAGCGTGTTTTCTTTGGTATCAGTACTGTAGAGTAAATACCGTTTTCACCGTCCCAAGCCGTGCTTTCCTCTACAGTCGCTTTGTGTTCTCTCTACAGTACTAAACAAATTATACAGTGTTATATTTTATGTGGAAATTCAGTTGAATTTCTGTTAATATTTCAAGTTGCAAAATTAGTAAATTATATTATTCTTAATAGTTTAGCGTTAAGACACACATGAAATTCTAAATTGCCACAAAATTTGTGGTTTCCGTGAAATTTCAGGGGTCTACATTAATTCTTACTGGAAAAGTTGTATCGTGAAACGAGAACTCGCCTCCGGAACAGATCAAGTTTGTATTCTGAGGTTCCGAAGTAATGTAAGATGGTGCAGTTCCTTAATTGTCCTATAGGTGGAACGCTTTTAACTATTTACAAAATCTCAAAACAATCGCAATACAAATCAAATCGGCTCCAAGGTATCGTGATTACAACATACTGGGAGTTCCCTGGTGACTCCCATCCCTAATAATTGGTAAACTTTTTTTAACGTTTTGGTAGACATATGGTCATGTTTAGACATTCAGATGAGTCTCTGATATATGTGTGTGTGTGTGTATGTGTAACTAAAAACATAAGTAAAACAAACAAAAAAGAAGAAATGGTATTGGACAAAGTTAAAACTAGTGAAATTAGTTTTTTCCCCCCTCATATGAGAAGGTCCTCTTCATCGGTTTATCATCTCCACTCAGCTCTGCTGTAATCTTAGGGGGCGTGGCTTAACAGTAGCTCTTTTACAAACGGCACATTTGCAGGAGAAGTGAAATAAGACTTGCACTTCTTTTTTTTTTTTTTTTTTTTGTAATTAGTAAATTACCTCACAGTGACGAGGTATTTCAGCTAAGGCGTTAACACACACACAGACACACACACACACTTTGGGCCAGCGCTGAGACCTGTAACTTGTTAAAGAAAGTAAAATACCGTACCTTTAAAAAAAAAAAAAAAAAAAAAAAACAGGTTTATCGAATGCATTTGTTAAAAAAAAATTAGCATACTTAAAGTGAGCCTACACAAATTCACACATTAATTGTTAAAATCTAAGCAGTTAATCATGACAAATTCATTGGTTTCGTAGAATTTAAGGACCCGATCGTAACAAATCCCTAGACTGATGGAAGATTGAGTTTTATATTTTAAATTACTATTATTATATATTTTGTTTTGTAGAAGTTAATCAAAATAACAAGCTTTACCCTGATGCCTCATTTTATGCATCTCGCTCCCTGTGAACATTACCTTTTATGGAGTTTTGTGGGCGTCGCCATTTGCTACAGAGGCGCTTCTGAAACTCGGCACAAATATTCACATGACTTTTTCTAAAAGACTGATGAATAACGTCCGGTTGTCTAAAGATGTGGGACGCAGCCCGAACATAACCTCACACACACGCTCACTTTTTTTTTCTTCTTTTTTTTTTTTTTTTTTTGTGGTGAAGGTCTGCTTTCTCTCACACAACACCTCTGTAAACTTTTTCAGTGTAGTGAACGCAAAAAAAGAGAAAGGAATATTAAGCTGTCTTAGTTTTGAAGACATCAGCTGTGTGTGTGTGTTTTTGTTTTGTTTTCTTTGTCTCGGGCTCTTTCTTGGCTCTGATGCTGCAAGTCATCCGAGATCATGTGCTCCGAGTGGGGTTTTTTGTTTTTCTGTTACTTATTGCTTCTTTCCAGAGAGGCGTTACTTTGTATCGGCTCGCTCTGTCCTGAACTTTTGATCCGTTCATGTTCACAGGGCCACTGTTAAACCTGTCACACTTGCCTTTAAAGTGTATTATAAGTGCTAATCCTGTTTGAACTACAAATCGATTGTTTTATCCAGTTGAATAGTGGAGGTGCTTGGACCCGTTGTGGATCAGCTTTTACACACCTGATCGCCGAGTACCGGTGATACTTCTTTACTGCCTAATTCCGGTGGCTCAGCAAATACAGTTTTGTCCCCTACTTACGAACGAGTTCTGTTCCAGGAGCGCGCGCACACGGATGTTGACTTTTCTTAGACTGCAAACTAAGTTTGTGAGGGGAATCCTGGACACATTTCTGTCAGCTGTGTACCACTGTATTGGACTGTGAACTGGGTTTTGTTGAAGATTTTCTTTTATTATTATTCACCATCAAGACAGCTTTACAGGACAGACATTTTCTATCATCGTGCTCCGGGACTGATTCATTGACCGGTGAGGTGTACAATATACAAGACATTTTATATATTTACTTACACGCTGTATATAAGTATTATATATATAATTGTAAATACTGGTATCTGGTGCTCTGCAGTATCTATTTTTTGTACAATACATGAGAGCTACTTCCGCGATTTGTTCGCATCTACAAAATGTTCATAGAACCGTGGTCCTTTCGTATCTGTGGAAACTCGTAACTCAATGTTTGTAAGTCGAGGACTACCGTTCAGGTGTTAATTTCATGAATATGTCTTTGTCGTCATCGTCGGTTTGAAAAACCATAATGCAGACTGTCATTTGTACATTAATAATAATAATAATAATAATAATATTATTATTAATAATAAGACGTGCAGATTGGAGTAGTCGAGCGCGAAACACGTCTATCTATGCGTCTGTGTGCGTGAACAAAAGACTTGAAACCTACTCTGATTAGCAGAGGAAGCGATAAAGAAAGCTCATTTAGCTTCGAGCGGCCCTTGCAACAAAACCCTCGCTTCTCTGAAAGCTTCCATGAATTATTACCTCCCGTCATTAGGTCATCGCTTATTATTAACAATCGCGGTGCCGCTGTCTGCAGCCAGAGGCCGGGTGGGGTGTCTATATATTATTATTATTATTTTATTTTTATTATTTTTTTTACTGGAAGGTCGACGAGACTAATGCTTTCTGCTTACGGCACATGATGTGCAGCCTGGGATCAAACACCCTACACAGCCTAGCGCATTCCTTCTGCTAAATGTAGTTTCCTGAGCTGATCGAGGTGTATTGTATTGGCTTTTTTGTGTGTGTGTGTGTGTGTGTCTGGAAACTTTGCTGCTGTGGTGTTTAAATGCACAGAGGAGAGGAGGACGCCGTATAGATATGTGACGCATTTTGAAACTACACTTGTGCAAGAGTTCTCGTACTGAGCGTGGCTCAACTTCCTGAACGAACCAGAATGTCGCTGGTCGATCCTAAAATCAAACCCGTTTTGCTTTTAAGGATTATGTGGTTCTGTGCAAAAAAAAAAGAAAAAAGGCCTGTTATTATGACGAAAAATCCCAAAATTCTTCTTAGGATTAAGTCTAGTCGGTCACACAGAGTCTTATTTAATCCCGTAGCCTGGTGGTTTGAGATGAATGCTCTCTGTTTTGTCGGTGTTCTCGTCTACTTTTGACACAAATGAATAGGGACAGAATTAAAGTTTGGGTTACAGTTACACGGTGAGACTTTTGCTGGAAAATGAAGGATCGAGAAAGCTTGGTTAAAAACAAGCCCCGGTTCAAGGACTGACGTGAAGGACGTCATTACGGAGGATTGAGTTCCAGGTGGACTGGACGAGCGTGAATCGACACTTTTTACAAATGGGTTTTTGACACTTTGTAAGAAAGACATGAGCGCTGTGGGAGGAAACGGTTTCATGCTTTATCAGGAAAACACACCGGCGCACTTGGAGCTTTATTCGGATGAGAGACACATCACAGGAATATATATAATATACAAAAAACATTATATTTGCAAGCGCGTTTGAGGCACACAAGGATACTTAGTACTCAGTCACGGTGCTACGGTGTCTGTGTAACCTGTTTCAGGTCTAAGAAGAAAACGATGCCGCTTCTGAGACACTTTCTTTCTTTTTATTTTTTTTAAATCAAAGATGTTTAGTTGCTTGAAAGGAAAACGCTGAATTTTCAGGTCCTGAAAATAGGTTTCTTTATTGATTTATTTATTTATTTTTTTCTTATTTTTTATTATTCAACAGCAATTTCTTAATGTACAATATAGAAATAATCAAAACAAAACAGTCTTTCAGTGTTCATATGAAGCGGTTTCCCAGGAAATGTTTTGGCTCCAGGCCACGGACGTATCTCCTCATCATGATTCGAGCTTGTGATCTCCTGACGTTATTTTGTTCATACATGTCACACAAGCCAAACGTCTTCTATAAACGGTGTCCAGTTCATCACTGGCCACTTCAACCAGCACTTTCTGCTGAAAATATCAATCTGTAAACTTCGTCACAGCCTTTTATTTATTTATTTCTTTTTCTTTTTTTTTCTTCAATATCATTAGAGCTTGTGATTTGTGGTTCCCAACTAAACCTTTTTTTTGTGTGTGTGTGTGTGTGTGTGTGTGTGTGTGTGTGTGTGTGTGTGTGTGTGTGTGTGTGTGTGTGTGTGTGTCTCTTTGTTGTTTTCAGGGTCCAGGTCTGCATCGTGAGAGAGAGCGTGAGCGTGAGTGCAAGCTCTTCCACAGCAACGGGCTGCCTTGGGCCCTGGTGCCCCGGGTTTTAAGGTAAAACCAGCTCACTTTCTGTGTACAGTAAATTCAACATCAGATTAAAATTTTGTCACATACACAGTATGATATGCAGTGAATTTTTATTATAATTTTTTTGACCTACAAAATGAAAAGAAAAATTTAATATTTTAAATAAATAATATGAACTAAGAATATAAGAATAAAAATATTTTACAGGATAGAAAATATTGAAAAAAAAAAACTTTTATCTGTAAAATTTGCATTATGTACAAGTAATAAAAATTTAAAATGATTTGAGGTGGAATGTCGAGTTATGAGCATAGCGGCATAACGGTGCGCAAAATATACTGTACTGTGCAAAAGTTTTGACACCCCTCATTCCATCACATTATATTAATTAAAATGATGTAGATTAAATTTGAGAAATGGTGGGAAAATTTTTTATCTTACTGTTTAAGCAACACCTCTAGCAGCGACCTCATTTCCCCTCTCGTCGGTTCCAACCACTCAGCAATCAGCTTCACCGGTATACTAATCACCGTCCCTGATCATCGGTCATCATCTGCACCTGTTTCTCACTGGTTCATGACCTAAGTTTGATTTATTTTATTTTTTTTATGGTGAAATGATTCATCTGAAACTGCTCAGGTGCAGGGACCGGACTGAAAATATATGAGACACAAAATGTCCTTTGATTGAACATGACTCTTTGGAAGCAAAATGTGTAACATACAACAGTAATGATTAAACCTTCAGCCTGATGAACCTGATGAGTTGTTTAGATATTTCCAGAGGGACGTTATTGTCATGACGGGACGCACCAGCGTTTGTTCTGTTCAGAAATTTTTGTATAATTTTTATATATAATTTTGTAATAGGTACTATATATTTCTTGAATAGTCTATTTTTGGTGAATGAATTTTAATAGTACGTCCTTAGTCCTGAAGATTTTTTATTTCTTTTTTTTTTTCATTTTGTGTTTGTATCTGCGGAAATTCGTAGCTCAGATGTTTGTAAGTCGGGGACTAGCTGTTTTTATCTGCCCTTTGTGAAACACTGGTCATTGTTTCAGAAAAATCTGACACAAAAGTTTGGAAACGTGTCGTCTGTGGTCCAGAGTGTAAATTTGGATTCAGATTGGCCTCGTATCGGTCATTTTACAGACAGACAAGTCCCACATCGAACGCTTCTCATCCTCAATAACTCGGGTTACTGTTTTACTGACAGTGCTTCGTGCCCTGGAGTGGAATTTCAAGCAAGCTTAATGGATAAAAAAAAAAAGAGTAAAAAATTGCCAAAGGTAAATCATATCCAACTCCACCCATTTGACTGTTTTAATGGTTCACTAAAATCTAACCTAATACACTTTTTAATTATAATGTTTGTTGTAGTAGCAGTTGTAGTCTTTGTACAAGTTATGCTTTGCCAGTTAATAATAAATGTTTGGTGTTAAACAACTCGAACATGTTGATGGAAATAAAGCAAGTCATGACATCTGCCTTTTCATTATTAAGAATGATGGAGTGTACATTAGCAGCAGGCTAGCTGTAGGCTGTGGTTTTGTGTATGAGGTCAGAAAATCCTTTAATTGCACTGTAACTGTAGATAAGCATTTGTTTTTGTTGTTTTTCCCAGTGTATGTAGATATAATTGTGGCTTTGAGTTTAAGAACCGATCTGCTCGAGAATAGACCGCACACTGCAAACCAATACGTATGATGTGGAGGAGGAGACGCATGGCGTACCAAAGGCATGAAAAACAAAAGGCGGGTTGTCCCAGCAACATCAACTAACACACAGTATTGACCTTTAACACGATATTTGATATTTCTATTCATTTCATTTTAGAGATCCAGAATACTAATCATCCTCACCATCTACACGTATATTAAGAGAGAGACCAAATGAAAATATTGAGAACTAAACACTCTTTGGTGGACAAGCATGGAACTGGTTGTCAGATCTCATACAGTGAACCGTTGGATTACGAACATAATTCGTTCCGGAAGTGGACTTGAACCAAAAGTCTCCCGTTACCGGTTTACACATCAATACATACGTATTGTTTTGCAGTGTGCGGTCTACACTCGAGCAGATCGGTCCTTAAACTCAAAGCTAAAATTATATCTACATACACTGCAGGACTTGACATTGGCACCTGCCAGATGCGGGTTAAATTCGGCTGTGGCGGGTAATAACTTTAGTCTCACTAGCCACTTTGGCGGGTAGTTTATTCTTTGGTATGACAATA
>JAQMYK010000007.1:3577521-3588417 GCA_030014345.1 Clarias buthupogon
TGAGAGAGCTCGGCCAATCAGCTCTCTCTGTGCCTCCGGCTGTGAGAGGAAAACAGCATCACCCGGGGTTCGAACCGACGATCCCCGGATGATAGGGCGAGCGCTTTACCACTGCGCCACTCGGAGGCCATCAGATACCAATATTCACAATTATGTAGAATATTTTCAGAGTGTAAGTGAAATGTATAAAATGTCTAAAGTTGCGGGCTGCAGGAGAAATAAGTCATTCAATGAATCAGTCCGGGAGCACGGTGATAGAAAATGATTGTCCTCTAAAGCTGTCCTGATGGTGAATAATCCAAATTTTGGTCAAAACCAAGTGTGCAGTCTAATACAGTGGAAAACAACTCTAAGACAAAATGGCATTTGAGATTCCTCTCGCGATTAAAAGGTGCAGAGACAACATTGATTTTGGCCACAAATTGGTTTTTGGCCACATGATGGCAGTGTGGGGAAAGAGTACAGAGATTTATTCAAGTGGATTGGTATGCTGTACATTGTGTATTCGTGTCAAAGTCGTATAAGACTCACTTTTGACTTAAGAACAAATCGGACTTACGAACGGGCTTCCGGAAAGGAACTCATTTGTAAATTGTGGACTGCCTGTACTTTCATTAGACTGGATACAATCATACAATTTTTAAAAAACTGTTTGTACTTTTTTTTTTTTTTTTTTTTAAATGTGTTTTTTTTTGCTTATTGTTTGTTTTTGTTCCCCCCACGCTCAGTGAGTCTGAATCCGGCATGGAATGTGCTCGTACCTCAGCGACCGCCTTCAGGACTGATCTCAGGGTCTCTGCTTTTCTCAGTACTCACTCAAATCTTGATCTGCTTGGGCTTCCAGGCCTTCACCTTCCATCTGGTGCGGAGCCAGGACTGGTTCGAGAAATGGACTCACGAGTCAGAGTGAGTAGCACATGCAGTTTGTTGCTAGTACGAACTGCCTTCAGTGCAGAAAGCATGAACACTGTTCTCTCTTAAGTGCAAGTAGATACTGTACTGTGAAAAATTATTATAATTTTTTTATTTTTAACATCCCATGGCTCGTCATGATATAATAATATCGTGATTATCTCCAAGACGTTTGGCCGAATATCCTGTAGACTGATGAGACAAAAGTTCAACTCTTTGGAAGGTGCGCCCCCATTATATCTGCCGTAAAACTATAACAGCATTTCATAACAAGAACATCATACTAACGGTCAAACATGGTGGTGGTGGCGGCATGATGATCTGGGGCTGGTTTGCAGCCTCAGCACCTGAATGACTTTCCATAATTGATGGAACCATGAGTTCTACGCTCTATCAGAAAATCCTGAAGGAGAAGGAGATGTCCGGCCATCAGTTTGTGACCTCGGGCTTGAGCACACTTGGGTCATGCAGCAGGACAATGATCTGAAACTCACACTTCACGAATAGATTTTTTTTTTAAATCAAGGTTTTCAAATGGCCTAGTCTGCTTAAGTCCGGACTTAAATCAGGTTGTGATCATTAATCAGGCTGTTGATGCTCGAAAACCTTCCAATGTGATTGAAGTAAAACAATTCTAAAAAGAAGAGCGGGACAAAATTCCTCAATAGTGGAAAGACTCTTTTTTTATTTTTTTTATTTTTTTTTTTTAATTATTTTTTTTTTTTTATCCCCCTTAAGAAACTAAATAATCATTTAAAAATACATTTTGTATTTACTCTGGTTATCCTTGTGTAATATTTTAAATAGATTAATTTGATGATTTAATCGTGACAGAACAGGCTTTTTCACAGCACTGTATATATTGACTTTATAATATAATATCTTATTTCCCTCGCTGTTTTATTTTATTTATTTATTTTTTTCCCCAGTGCCTGCAATATGTCCGTCTACAGCAACCTCTCTCAGAACGCCACGGAAGTCGATGACCACAACATCCAAAACTACGAGAACACGTCACTGTTCTACGTCTCTTGCTTTCAGTACCTCATTGTCGCCATCGTTTTTTCCAAAGGCAGACCATTCCGCCAGCCAAGTTATAAAAACTGTAAGTCTTCACGTGTAGCTACAGCACCATTTAAAAAATAAATGAATAAAAAATGAACTGAGGATATATTGCAGGTTTTATAACGTTTGTCCTTTGTCAACAAAGTCATATTGACGGTTTCCATCAAGTCATTTTACACACATGAGTTCTGCTGTAAAAGCAAAGGTCGATCCAAGCCCTGCTTGTTGATCTCCAGAGTGTGACAGCATTTATTTTTATCACTACTACACCTTCTGATTGTCTTGTAAAGTGGTGGAAAATAAACGGGTACCAGAAGGTTCTGTTGTTCCTCTTGGGATTGGTCTGGTTTAAAAATGATTGATTAGCATTAAGAGAATGCTTAATGGGCGTCTTTTTATTAATCTTCTAATACAGTCATGTTCAAATGGTGGCACCGCCTCTTTTAATTCTTTTAAAAAAAAATTTGTGTGTGTAAAAATATAATAAAAATGATCTGATTGTAGCAATTCTCAGGCTTGAGTAAATTTAATCTCAGAAATGTGTGTGTGCATGCGTGAATGTGCGCGCGCCGGAGAAATGACTCGGTCTTGCCGGTTTCAATGAATCAGTCCGGGAGCACAATGATAGAAAATGTCTGTCCTGTACAGCTGTCCCGATGTCGAATATTCCTAATTTCGGGAAAATCCTCCACCAAACAGAGTTCACAGTCCAACACAGTAGAAAACTGCTCCTTTAAATCGCCATTTTGTCTATTATTTTAGAGCTGAGACAACACTCTTTTATATTTCAGATGTGAGATTTATTTCTTTAGGCGCGATTAAGTTTTTTGGCCACATGATGGCAGTGTGGGAAAGTGGATTTGTATGCTTTACATTGTATATTTGTATCAAAGGCGTATTAGACGCACTTTTTCGGACTTAAGAACAAATCCGACTTACGAACGTGCCCCCGGGACGGAACTTGTTTGTAAGTTGGGGACATCCTGTACATCATACTTGGGTTTCTTTTTTTGTGAACTGACAGCCCTGATTAATTTATTATTACTTTTACAGTGTGGCTGAATCAGCGTGTAACGTTTGTTCATTTGCAGGGCCGTTTATGGTGTCTGTCCTCACGATCTACGTGTTCCTGTTCGTCATCCTGTTCGTCCGAGTCTCCGCTATCGATTCCGCTTTAGAGGTACGTTATGATTTGGTATTTGTGTCGATAAACTGGCTTATAGTTTGTTCTGTTTTTAATCATAATCTGAGAAAAGTTCTGGTGTTATGATGTCATGTCTTCTTGCAGATCGTTTGTGTTCCTACCAGCTGGCGCATCACTATTTTAATTATAGTGCTGGTTAACGCTGCCGTCTCCTTCTTCGCGGAGGTAAGCGGAGAAACGTGGTCCAGTCATTTAGTTTGCAAGTGTCAGTGATTCAGATGAGACCCAGTGCACGTAGTTTGTTTAGCCATTACATCCTGATGTTTTTTTTTTTTCTTTCATTTTTCTGTCTAATATATTTGCAATTATGAAATGTACGACTTGAGGTTTTGCTTAAGCACGCCAGGTGAAGCATAAAAACCTTGTGACGGGTTAAATACCGAGTCCTAACATGTTTTGTATCGAATTAGTAGCTCAGTGAAAACATCCCATTTGTCTGGATGTATAACGGGTGTCTTCTAAGTCTTGTACAAAAACAGTAATCTTGTTGTTGAAACCGAGGTGTACGGTATCCCGTGTGATCACGCCCGCTTCCAGATCGCTTCTTCCATTTGCTTTTGCAAAATCTTTAGACGCCCAGTAATTCATCAGATCGCTTCCCTCTCCATCATCCGTGTCCAATCATGTACTCATGTAGACTTCATGTTTATAGATAAATTCTAAAATGATTTTTAGAGACATCTTGCCTCTGGACCGTTTCTCTCATCACAAACTCTAAGCCTGAAATCACTTTCTTCTCATGAGGTCTTGTTTAGTGCGCTGCTGTAGCTGTGAATGTTGAAATCTGTTGAAAGCCATGTGATCAGTAGCTTTCTTAATTCTTTCCGCCCCACTGCGGTATTCCATAGACCTTCGTCCTTGACATCGTCTTATGGAAGCTCGTGTTCAGCCGAGACAAGCAGGGCAGCTACGGTGTCCCCGCTGCCGCCCCGCCACCACAGGTTGGGAAATCACACTTGTGTTCACTCTTAGTTCTTCACTTACTGCTGTAACGTCTTTCTCTCTGTCTGTCTGTCTGCCTTCCTCTCTGTCTGTCTGCCTTCCTCTCTGTCTGTCTGCCTTCCTCTCTGTCTGTCTGCCTTCCTCTCTGTCTGTTTTTGTCTGTAGTTATTGATGATTTGACTGCTGTTTCCTCTCGTTCTCTCTCTTTATCACTTTCACACAGAGATTGCGCTATATAGCCACTAAGACACTCGACATATCGCCTTCACAATACACACACACACACACACACACACACACACACACAGTGAATCTGGTTTAAGGAGCTCCCAGTCCTCCCCAGTTAAACCCTACTTAGCTACTGAGTGTTTAATGCTGTGTTTTTGTTTGTTTATTTGTTTGTTTCTTCTTCCTTCTTAAATCTCCCAGTGCCAGGTCTCACACTCACACAGAGCAAAACGCCAAACAGATCTCGTTCCCGAGCTGCTTTTCCCTGTTGCTATGTTTCTCTTCGTCTGTCTGTCTCTATTGACAGTTTATCTCTGTCTCGTAGTGTTTCTCTTTTCATCTACTGTATCTTTCTACTTCTTTTTGTCTGGCTGGGACTGATTCACTTCCTGTCTTTCACCCCTCTTCCTGTCTCTCCCCATCCCTTTCTTAGTTAACTTCCCTCTTTGTGACCCTGTTGCAATGTCTTTTTCCCTTTCTCTGCCTGTCTCTCTTTGTTGTTCCTCTCTGTCTTTTTGTCTTCATGTCTCTCTCTCTCTTTATCTCCATCTGTCGCTCTCCATTTCTCTCTCTACTCACTTTTCAGCCCTTTCTCTGTGGCCCTGTTGTAATGTCTTCTCTCTCTGTTTCTGTCTCACTTTTTCCATCTGTTTTTGTCTCTTGCTTGTTTGTTGTCTGTTTCTCTCTTCTTTTTTTTTTTTTTTGCTTTATCCATCTGTCTGTTTTGGTCTTTCTATTTGTCTCCGTCTGTGTTTTCTGTCTATTTTTGTATGCTGCTGTCTCTCTCTCTCTCTCTCTACACTGTTTCTCTCTCCCGTTTCGTATTAAACTGCCCTCTGTGTGCCCTTATTATGATGTCTTCTCCCTTCATGTCTGTCTGTTGCTCTTTTTTTTTTCTCCTCGTCTCCCCGTTTGTTGTTGTTGCTGTTTCACCCTTCCTCTTCCTGTCTCTCTCTCTCTCTCTCTTTCCATTTTTCTCCTTTCCCTTCCTTATTTATCTGCCCTCTCGGTGCCTCTGTCTCGTTTATTTATTTATTTTTTGTCTGTTGCTGTTTTTCTTTCTGTCTGTCTGTTTTTTTGTCACTTTGTGTTTTTATCTGTCCCCCCCCTCCGCCCACTTCTCTCCCCTTCTGCATTGTAAACTTTGACCCCTGCATGTCGCAGTATGATTTCTCTCAATGCTGCCACCTAGTGGATAGCCTGCACAATTTAGAATGTCGTGATTGATCTCGATTAACGCTAAACTCTCTTTAATAATGCCTCTCATGATAAACATAATTTGTGCACTAAATAACCTCTGAGACGTCCATGTCTGATGGATATCACGCTTTTTAGATTTTATATATATATATATATATATCCGTTCCATCAGATCTTACACTCAGGACACAGGGACTGATTTTTATTTATCTGTTCGTCCATTTGTTTATCTTGTCATCTTTTTGGCGTCTCTCAGTCCCAGCTCAGGCTTGACAGAATGTGTTTTTAATGAAGAGCATATGAAAATGTTCTGCGTACGTGTGTGTGGTGGTGTTTCCTCCGTTTGTGCTGCGTGTGTGTGTATGTGCGTGCTTGTGTGCAGGAAGGAATGGACTTGGGGTCGTCGAAGCTCGGCCCGAGGCTGTGCTGCCGCCGCACGAAACTCCCCAAAGCGCGCTACATGCACCTGGCCCAGGAGCTCCGCGTCGACCCAGAGTGGCCGCCCAAACCCAAAACCACCACCGAAGCCAAACCTCCGCCTCAGTCAGAAAACGGTTCTTACCAAATCATGGCTGCTTCCTAGCATCCCGCCCCCAACTACCGCAAACTCCTCCCTCTTCATATGGCAGATCATAACAGGACCAGCATTAGAGAGAGAGAGAGAGAGAAAAAGCCTCGTCACTCAGACAATTATCAGACTGCATTTTCTCTCTCGTTATTATTATTATTTTTATTACTAATATTATTATTCATATTTTTTTGCTGCTGCTTTATCATTTTCTACACCACAGGCTGGGAACTGTGGGCCGCTTCCCCACCCGTGACCCATCACCTCCACACCTCCACCAGGACCACACTGTATTGTACAACAATAATTCTTTCTACTGTTTGTACTCGGACTTCATTTGAGCAGCGTTCGCTCCGGAGTCCCGACTGAACTTTTACACGGACTTCGGGTCGAAACGGGTCTCGGAGACATCAGCAAACCTGCATGTAGAGCCAACTGAAACTGTTAAACGGCGGCAACAGTATTCGCAAAAAACGGACTTTTTGGTGACCTGTTAATGAAATGAAATAATTAGTCGGATCGGTATCTTTCTTCCCATGGAAGAATAAAGTCGTGATTACACGGAGGCGGGCCAAAGGAGTGTTGCGCGTAAACATTTCTGGGGGTGTGATCGAGCAAGCGATGCCAGGTATATGAGCGCAAGTCTTTTTTTTTTTTGTTTTTTTTTTTTGTTTGTTTTGTCCTGGTTGTTTTTTTTTACTGTTTGAAATGGTCACAACTTTCAAAGCCATCCAATCAGTGTGCCGGATATTACCGGTGAAGATTTATTCCGCATGAACCCCACTTTTTTTTTTTTTTTTCATTTCTTCCCCCCCATTTCCATAAAGCGACATATCTCCGGGCGGTACAGATGTTTCAGCATCCATCGTCTTAATATAGGCGTCTGGTCATATGTCTGAGATTTGTCTTTCCTGCCTTTAAAGGAAATAAAAATTAATTAACTCAATAAATTAATTCAAGCACCCTGACAAATTTTTTTATTTTCTTTTTTTTTATATACAAGAGCACACCGTGATTAAATCCATTTCTTTACAACTTTCATTAACATTTGAGTTGTTGTTGTTTTTTTCCCCAGACATAACGAGTATGAATTGCTTCCATACAGTACGTCTGTCCTGCGAGCGCTGCTTCAGATTAAAAGTCTTCTATTATATTAGAAACTGAAATGCTGCTTTTAATTAATATTCAGTACTTAATGCAACTTACTAACATGATGAGGATGATGAGCTCTTGGACAATATTCTTGTCACCTCCCCACAACACACAAACACAGTATACACGCACACTCCCTCAAACACCCAGAGTATGACGCTATGACACTTACCAGCATTTATTATTATTATTTTTTCTTATTTATTAAAAAAAAAAAATTCTTTGGATTAAACCTATTAGAGCAGGTTGTATTCCGATCGCAAGCTCGCAGGACTGAAAGCACAACGACTCGGTTCAGTCATTTTTAATACAATATTTTACTATCATATACTGTTTTTTTTGTTTGTTTTTTTAATTCAACGCGTGTCCGCTTGTGCATATCATGTCTGACAAAACAAACGTTTATTTACGCTTGCTAAGTTTTTTTCTTTTCTTTTTTTTTTCCTGTCAGCAGAAGGGCTATAGCTTTAAAAAGTTTTCATTTCTATTTTTTTGGTACTGTTTCGAATCATTATGTGTGACTGCCTGGATGTGATCTCTTTTTTTTTCTTTCTTTTTTTTTTCCTTCTTCTTCATGTGATTGTAATGTCTACAACTTGGAGAATTGTCCGTCTCGTCTTGTTCTTGGTGCAGAAAAAAGAAGGATTGATATTTATTGTACTGTAATGTCTTGAGGATGAACGAGGAGCGTTAAGCAACTTGCAAAATTTTGACGCTTCCATGTTTTTTCATTATTTAGGTCCATGTGACCCTAAAAAAAAAAAAAAAAAAAAAAGGATATGTAATACTTATTATATGTGTGGCGTTCGAGTCAAACTGGGACTTTTTGACAAAACACCATTATGAGAGTAAAAACTCCCTTTTATTTCTCTACACTAAACCCAGTGTATTACTAGTGCTTGGATACCATAAAGGTAGGAAGTTTTTATAAATTCTATTTTTATATCATAGTGCCTGCTTCTGGTCTGAAATGCTGGCCTCCCAGGAACTCTGTTAATGTCCCAAGCGTGTGGAAATATCTTGGCGCGAGGTCAGGACTGTACAGAGAATGTGTCATTACCTGTGTTGGTGAATAATTGTGTGTCCAGGTCACACAGACAGATAAAGCCAGGCACGTTTTACACTTTCATTAAATCACAATTTTCATCAAACGTCTCGGTTTGACTTGAACGCCGCTTGTATTTATAAAAACAATAATAAAATGATAATAATAATTTAAAATACAACTTGGATCGTCCCACACTGGATTTGGCCAACAGAACAGGACAATCGCTTGTGTGCAGTGCTTTTGGTATTAGGGTAAATGATTAAATTATTTTCTTATTTTATTTTATAGTTTTTCTTTTTTCTATTTAAATCAATTCATGTATCAGACTCCCCCCCCCCCCCCCCCCCCTTCTCTCTGTGTGTGTCATCTTCTCCCGCCCCCCCTTCTAGGACAGCTAACGGACATAATGACACAATATCTCTAATTCGTATTCTCTAAGTCTGCACCTTATTCCTTAACCTCTCAAAAGTTAGTACACTCTGTCCTTTCTTTAAATGTTTTATGCAACATTGTATTATTATAAAAGAAAAAGGTACATCAAGTTAACTCAACATGAACCTTGGACTGTAAAGAGTTTTTTAAAGCCACAACTAATATCAGTTTGTTGTCCTTTTTTTCTTTCTTTTCTTTTTTCCTTTTTTTTTTCATTTTATGCACAGCCACAGTTGAATGTTAATAGCGCTTTATTGCAGATGCTAAACGCCACCTGTTGTCAACATGCAGAATTTTTTGTATTGACTTTCAATGACTTTTGAAAATCAATAAATCTGTACATGAACATGATGTAGTCTTTATTCCAATCACCATGATGTATTAATTTAAATGTCGATGTTCTTACAGAAATTATTATTATTAGTGATGGTTTAATTATCAGATGTTTATGAATAAATAACAAATGAGTGCAACGATCAATGTCGATGTCCTGAACAACTTCTGTGTTTTAAGCAACAGTTTCTTTTAAAAAAATGTATTTATTTTTTTATTCTACAGCACCCCTAAAAGGGCAAAAAAAAAAAAAGAATATTTAGAAGAATGAAAGTTCTTTTAATGCAAGATCTCACAAAAACCAGAGTGGCTCATATACTTAGTGATCAATCTTATTTTAAAAATAACTAAATATTATAAGACAGATTAAAGAATTACTATTATGTGTTTAATGTTAGCTAATCTATTAAATTGTTCTAAGAACTTGAAGACTTTGTGCTCAAAGTTTCTAACCAATCATTTTTTAACTTGACACAGGTTTGCTAATTATTATTATTTTTTTATTACTTTAATCATTACATGTAAATGATGTTTAGACCGACACTGAAATTTAATAGTTAACAAATATTGTGCTAAACTCTGCAAAAAAGACAGATGTAAATCCCGCCTTCCTATGCTCTAGGTTTCTAACCAATCATCGGCGAGATGAAATTCTTTAAACCAATCATAAGATGGGATCCCTTTAGCTCTCACACACGCTTGAAAACAGATTTGCAATTCGTCTTTTTTCCCCCCAATTAAAATTATTATTTAACTTCCATAGAAATAAACACAAATGAAAGGTACTTGTCTAGAAATAACTTGGATATACCTGGATTTTTTTTCTGCTCCTTTTTTGTATTTGTTTTTTTTTTCTTGTCCTATGTCACTTAAAAAAAAATAGAACCTATATAGAAGTATATTTAAAGCTATATATTGCTCTTTATTCCTCATGTCCTTGATTGAATTCCTGAATCGCTTTTTTTCCTTACCTCAATTCAATTTTATTTGTATAGCGCTTTTAACTGTTGTCATTGTCGCAAAGCAGCTTTACTTATTCAAAATAATTATTTAAGTTTGTATGGAATGTGAGTGTGTATGAATCAAAATGGTCAGATAGTCCATGATGAGCAAGCCGAGGGCGACAGTGGCAAGGAAAAACTCCCTGAGATGGCAATAGGAAGAAACCTTGACAGGAACCGGACGCAAAAGGGAACCCATCCTCATCTGGGTGAAACAGGAAGCAGGAATTGATCTGCATTCATACTGTGTGTTAAATGGAAGGCAGTTCAGCTATAACAGTTGATGCTAATTGATGTTAATATGAAGTCCAGGTAGTTATTGGAGGCTCGGGTAGACTCGTAGAAAATTGCAGTCCTGAACTATCGAACAACTGCAGCCAAGTCAAGTCCTCAGAGAAACAGATGTCAACATTAGTCGAGGCTAGAACCGTCTTCATGGTAGAGTGAAACCGTCCCCAGACACCAGACGCATCCCAAAGAGACACGTGGGGCATCCATGCAACGAGATCTCCAACCAGAAGCAGAGCACCAGGCTGAGTCAGACAGGTCCGGAGGTCAGAGGGAGTCTGGATCACTGGCAGCTCAGGAACGACATGTGTAGCTCGACAGAGAGAGGGAAGAGAGAGGGGGGGAGCAGAAGAGGAGAGATACAGTGGTCACCAAATCGGAGCGTTCGTTTGACCGTCGCCGCCGCGGCGACAGCATTTGGGGTTGTGCGTTTGCTGGCTTTTACTACTGAGTGGCGCTATATAACTACAGACTGACGCCTCATGCCTTAGTTCATTCTCTGCCAGATTAATGAAATCCGGTG
>JAQMYK010000007.1:3616600-3648123 GCA_030014345.1 Clarias buthupogon
GAAGATCTGTAAAGTTATTTGGATTTTTACAACATTATTGTTGAAATACACAGTCCTGAAAAAGGGGCGTTTCTTTTCTTGCTGAGTATATAAAAAATTATGTTATACACATGATACAGAAAATGTGTAAAAATTCAAGTTGCTACAGTAACTATAGCCGTTTTGGAGAGATGATGTTATACAGTATGTTTCCCAAAAAATGGCCATTTCTTAGCGTTATACTGTCTTGCTTCGAACAATAATAATTTAAAATGCAAATTATTCATATTTCTTTATGAGTATTAATACTAAAATTGCTGTAAGCTTCTAAAAGCACATGATTTGTAAGAATTGGTGCTTAAATTTGGTAAAAGTTTAAAAAGCAAAAAATCTGTAGTGTCCGTAACCATGTCAAATTCGTGTAGCAATGTCTAAACAATTTTCAATTTTTTTTTCAATTTTCATGTCTTTTCATGTGAAATCTAATCTGGCCAAGTTTAATCTGAATGACAATTAAGATCATTGAAAGATTTAAATAAAAACAAAAATGGTATGCACACTACAGACATAAAAGGGCATAAAACAACATGTAGCAAATATGTTGCAAAAATGATTTTTATCTGATGAATATATAAATGTGTATGCATGTTTACAAAACAAAATAAACCATGGATCGGAAGATAACAAGCATTAAGTATTATGAAAACCGTATTATATGACACAGTTAGAAAATTTACTTTTTCGCCTAGGTGAGACTTTTTAGCACCGATACCATGCAAAGAAAGGAAAAAAAAAACCTTTGTATTTTTTTAAATTCCTTATACTGTTTGTTTGTTTGTTTCAAGTGGCTCTTACTATCATGAGAATAAGTACATTGTGGTTGTGACGGACGGTCACCCTGTGAGTGGCTACAAAGAGCCCTGCGGTGGGATTCAAGAGGCGGCAAACGAGGCCAGGCAGCACGGCGTCAAAGTGTTTTCTGTGGCCGTCTCCCCAGACCAGGAGGTACTCTATGTGCTCTATGTGCACCAGTCATGATTTCCAGCATTTGGGGAAGTAACCCTTAATAAAAAATAGTGGGTGTGTCCTAGGGCAGTTAGCACCTCCATGGTCGGGGTTCGATTCCTGCCTTGGGTTGTGTGTGCATGGAGTTTGCACGACCCCAGATTACCTGTAGTGTGTGTGTGTGTGAATGAGTTTATGAGTGTGTGTATGTGCCATGTGATGGATTGGCACCCCATGCAAGGTGTTCCCAGCCTTGTGCCCTAAGTCTCCTGGGATAGGAGACTCCAGGTCCCCCACGACTCAGTATACAGGATAACGTGGTATAGACAGTGAGTGAGTGAGATGAGTGAGGGTGTTTCCTACTGAAGCATTAGATGAACTTTATGAAGCAGAGTGTGTAAGTGTGAGACAGGAGATGTTCGATAGATAAACAGCATGCGTTATCTTTCCACCCTCTTTGTTATGGTTCTCATAGGAATCCAGATTGGCCATCATCGCCACAGACATGAACTACAGGCAGAACTTCACCGCGGTAGACCAGACCCGTTCCCCACAGATGAACACCATCCACACTATCATCGACATGATCGTGAGTCCATCCATGATTGTGAATGTCACCTTGTTCCTCTGAATTGTTTGTGCCTACGCAAAGTCAAATCGCTGAATGGATTATTTGGATTCATGTCCTGTTTTAAAGTTTGATGACACTTTTTTTCTCTTGTTTCTCTTGTTTCTCTTGTTTCTCCAGACCAATGAAACAAAAGATGTGGTATGTCCATTTAACCTACTTTGTTTTTCTTGCATCTAATCTTTTTATTTATTTATTTTTTGATTTATCATATTTCTAATGACTTAAAACATGTTTTTCTTTGCAGTGTTGCTCCTTTGACTGCACTGTAAGTATCACTGGTGGTCATCGTTATACACATTAACAAAGATGGAATTGCATTTATTTCAATGTCTAATTAATGTATAATTTTTTTTTATTTTTGACAGGCACCTAGTGGTCTCCCTGGTCGAACTGGTGAACCAGGCTATATGGTATTTTTTTATCAATGATACATTATTAAGCAAATTTCTCTTCTGGGTATCCATTTGATTTTGATCATCTTTATCAGTTTTGCTTTCATTAATTTAGTTATTACTGTCCTTAAGCAATTACATATACAGTAGCAGGAGTCATGTGCGCATGCCATCACTAATGTT
This sequence comes from Clarias buthupogon, assembly GCA_030014345.1. Taxonomy (NCBI): domain Eukaryota; kingdom Metazoa; phylum Chordata; class Actinopteri; order Siluriformes; family Clariidae; genus Clarias; species Clarias buthupogon. The sequence continues at coordinate 3,618,791 of JAQMYK010000007.1, forward strand.
TCTGTTATGTCTTAGGGGGAGCGTGGTAGACAAGGGCTTCCAGGAGAGAAAGGAGCAGCTGGATTACCGGTAAGACAACGTCATATTGCTTTGAGTTCCATCATTTGTTCCTCTCTCATAGCTTCACCGCAATTCCAGGACACATTCACCTTTGCAGCTACTCATGTAGACAGATGAGACTTATGAATTTCTACAGTAACAGCAATCCTAAAGTGCTATTCGTCTTCTTAGTCATGTAGTTTTCCTCCTCTCGTATTTTCATTAAATGTCAAATGTCCTACAGTACTGTATGCCCTGGCCCGTCTCCCCCAACCGGTGTGTAATTCCACTGGAACTTCACAGTGACATCTTGCAGCTTCAACAGCTGGAGTTATTGCACTGTACAGGTTTACTCATTGTACTCCTTCACACCACAATATTCTGGAACGGGACCAGCTCCCCCATTAAACCGTATATGTTTACTAAGCCAGCAACTCCATTACTTTAAGACGGCGGTTTAGGCTGTGTAGACGATCCTGAGTAACCCTACAAAAATCATGATAAGAACGCGGTTAACTACAGTGTTTAACCTGTTAATCTTAGATTCCTTGTAAGCACCAGGCTGAAAGCAAGTATGGCTTTGTGTGAGAATTATAGAGCTGATTTTTGTAGTCTAAGTGTTGGATCATGAAAAAGATACGTCGGTTCTGACAAAAAGACAGGAAGCAGAGCTGGAGGTGGCAGAGCTGAAGAAGCTGCTTCGGGAGAAACAAGAATGGACGGGATTAGGGATGAGTATATTAGAGGGACAGTGCAGGTACTGTAGGATGGTTTGGGGACAAAGTTAGACAGGCCAGATTAAGATGGTTTGGACATGTGCAGAGGAGGGATGAGGGGTATATAGAGGAGAAGAGGTTAATGGATGTGGTAAGGGAGGACATGCAGGACAAGGGAAGATGTGGTAGACCGAGTTCGTGGGACATGAATGGCCTGCTGTGGCGACCCCTAACGGGAGCAGTTGAAAGAAGAAGAAGATAAATGAAATGGTGTGAAAGTCGGTGCTTACTAATCTATGTGTAATGCCTGACTAATGAGCCATTGTCTTCTTATCATATGTCTGTTGTGTTGACTTGACTTTCTTTCTTCATATTTTTTTCATCTTATAGGGAAGGGCTGGTGATCCTGGTCCAGTCGGTTATCAAGGAATGAAGGTTTGTCTCTACAGATGTCTTTAAAAAGCCTTTAAAATGTTCATACTGGCATGATAGCTCATATTTTTGCTTCTGGAATTTCTTGTAGGGAGACCAAGGAGAAAGAGGACTAAAGGTGAGAAATCACACTGTCAAAATGAAATTGCATATGGTTACAATGGATCAGCGTTGTTGGTTGTTTTTTATTCTTTGAGATGTTCCTGCTTGTCTAATCTAGCTCTTTTTTCATGCAGGGAGAAAGAGGTCACAAAGGCTTCAAGGTAAGGCTCACAATCACTGATTAGATCTAATTTACTTTACATTTGTTTAAGTATTTAGCTCAAGTTATAATATTACTCAATTATACTTCTAGGGTGACAAAGGGCAGCCTGGACGGGATGGAATCGATGGGCGTAAGGTAAGAGTCAATTTGTGTTCTAGACTTTAGTAATTGCACGTAGAGTTAGTAATGTTCTTGCTTCCTTGGGTGTTCTTCATCTTTGCCGTCAAATGCTGTAATATCCGGTGTCTAAGAGCTAGCTAATTAGGGATGGAAATTACGATACGATATTATCACGATACCGAAGATTCAATTTGTATTACGATTCTGTTAGTATCATAATTTTATAAATATCCAAATTTAATTAAAAAAAAATTAATAAAAAGATGTGGAAACAATTCTAAGCAAACTTTGGAAATATTTTGCTTCTACCACACGATGCTGTGCTGTAGTTTAGAGTGCACCACTTGTAGGATTATAGAGGAATGACAACATTTTACCATCTCAAATGCAAACATAAATAAATATAAAAAATGTTAAATAAATAAATAAATACATTTTGGATTTAGTGTGGCAATACATAAATTGTCAAACAAAAGAATTATAAGATAAGTAACTGAATAGTTGTTTTTTTCCTCCCATCTCTACCACATGTTCTGCTTCACATTAATCACATAAAAAAAGTGAAAGTAAAAAGGTATGGCATAAACCAGGAGAAGCAATCTGTAAAGAGCAAAGTTGGGCAGAAATCATTTTGCTGTAAAATACAGCACACATAGTTATTATGTAAATCAGTGTTTTTTTTTTTTTTTTTATAAGAGCGGTGTTAAATTGTTAACGGCTGTTTCACCTATGCAAAACAAAAAAGAGAAGAAAAAAAAAAGGACAGATGCAGCAGGACAGATGGGTACTGTTTGTTCCACATCTGGTTTAAATGCTTGTTAAAATAGATGCATGGCCGGAAGATAAAAGTTAATAAAAGCTTTCTGTGAGAAATGGCCTTCAGTGGTCACAAGTTGGCCTTTTAATGCTGTGAAATGCATTGTAAAAAAGAAAAAGAAAAAAGTATGCAAGAGTATCCATATAATGTTAGAAAATCGAAACAGAAATCTATTGAAAAGTGAAAAGTATACATCAAAGTATATTAATATTAAAGTGTGTGTTCAGTATATTCACACAGTGAAGAAAATAATTTTTTGATCCCCTGCAGATTTTTTGCTGAAGTTTGCCTAATAAAGGGTCCATCATTTTTATCATAGGTTTGTTTTAAAGGACAGAATATCGACCTTAAATCCAAAAAAAAGCAGATGATGCAAATGTTATACACTGAGTTGCCTTTCATTCTCCTTAAGGTTTCTTGCCTGTCTTTTGCCAACTTCATCTCCTAAAAGTTTCAGCTCCCTCTATAAATTTTCTATCTGATTAAGGTCTGGACACTGGCTAGGCCACTCCACGACTTTTTGTTAAGCCACTCCTTTGTTGCCTTGGCGGTATGTTTTGGGGCATTGTCCTTCTAGAAGACCCATCCACGACCCATCTTCAGGAGGTTCTCATCAATAAATTATATGGCCCATCGGCCTGTACCTTTTTCAGAGAAAAAGTTGAAGGTTAAGGGCCTTGCTCAAGCGCCCAACAGGGACAACTTGGTGGTCGTAGGATTTGAACCTGGGCCTTCCAAACCATAGTGCAATGCCTTACCTGCTTCACCCAAACATGGCGAGTCGAGTTGATGCCAAAAAGCTCAATTTTGGTCTTATCTGACCACAGCACTTTCTCCCAATCCTTCACTTCTGATGGGTCTGTATAGTACATGCGCCCTCATGAGGAGCGAGATCTTGCAGTGCTGAAGAATTTCAATCCATGGCGGCGTATTGTGTTATCAGTGGTTTGTTTGGTGACTGTGGTCCCACCTGTCTTGAGATCATTCACAAACTCCTACAGTACTGTATAGTTCTGGACTGATCCCTCACTTTTCTCATGATCATCCTTACCCCATGAGATAAAATCTTGCATGGAGCTCCAGACCGAGGACGATTGATGGTAACTTTGAATTTCTTCCATTTGCGATTAATCGCACCAACAGTTGTCTCCTTTTCACCAAGCTTCTTGCTGATGGTCTTGTAGCCCATTCCAGCCTTGTGCAGGTCTACAGTCTTGTCCCTGATGTCTTTTGACAGCTCTTTTGTCTTGCCCATGGTGGTGAGGTTTGAATGGAAGATACAGGTGACTTTTATACATAACGAGTTGTTGTTGGGAACACCCTTCTTATATTAAACTGTGGGATCCAAAATTACTGTTGGTTGGTAGGGGATCACATACTTATTTTACTCACTGAAATGCAATTCAGTTTGTAATATTTATATCATGTGGATCAGCTATAACATTGAAACCACCTGTCTAATATTGTCATTCTTGCATCAACAAAACAGCTCTAAAGCCTCATGGCATGCCTGGCATCCTTTATGCCCTGTTAGTTGAGAGTCGTGGATCAGACTTGTTTGCCCAGTTCATCCACCAGACACACGATCAGATTGAGATCAGGGAAATGGGGAGGTCCACGTCAACACCTAGATCTCTTTGTAATGTTCTTCAAATGGAACACCATTTCCTTGAAGGAGTGTAGTTTGTCTGCAACACTGTTTAGGGTAGGTGGTACAGTACTGTACATGTACGTGTCAAAGTAACACCATATGAATGCCAGAGCCCCATCTCCTCCCCCGTTAATGATGACCACGCACCAGGCTTTCCATATGATGTAACAGAAACGTGATTCATCAGTCCAGGCCACCTTCTTCCATTCCTCTGTGGTTCAGTTTTTGATGATCACGTGACCATTTTAGGTGCTTTTAGCAGTAGACATGGGTCAGCATGGACACTCTAATAGCCGCTCCATCCCATACAGAACAAACTGCAATGTTCTGCGACCTTTCTGTCAAAGCCAGCATTCAGTTTTTCAGCAATTTGTGCGGTATCAAATGAAGCAGGACAGCCTTCATTATCAATTCCCATTAATGAACCCTTGGTGCCCATGACTCTGACACCGATTCACTGGTTGTCCTTCTTTGCACCACGTATAGGAGAAAACTAACCAATGCCTCACAAGACCTGCTGTTTTGGTGATGCTCTGACCCAGTCACTTTGGCCCTTGTCAAGTCTCTTAGATCCTTCAACGTGCTAATTTTTCCTGTTTCCTTCACATCAACTCTGAGAACTGACTGTTCACTTGCTGCGTAATATATCCCAAACTTTAACAGATGCCACTGTAATGTAATAATCAATGTTATTCAATTCACCCTTGAGTGGTTTTAATGTTTTAACTTGTTTGTGTATATAACCATCAATAACCAAGCAATAAATAGAATTCTCAGTAAAAAATGTTCCCCAAAGGGTTTGATGACATAATACTCTGTCACTTTTTTCTTTCCTTTTTTGAATAATGTAACAATATTGTTTAGTGCGTTATTTATTGCAGAGCTTCAAAATTACATAATTGTTTTCAAGAATAATAAATGATGGACGTGTATGATAACTGAAGATATATATTTATTTTACTTGTAACCATTTAAGAAAAGAAATGTGCTTATTTCTATCAAAGTAAACTATAAAGGCAAACTAGGAAACTGCAATGAAAACATATTGAAATCTGTGAGTGAAATCTAGTCAAATGTCATTACAAGAATATGACTGCGCTACACTGAATGCTAAGAATGGGAATCACCAGGGACCTACAATAAATATTACCACGATATCTACTGTAAGTGCAGATTGGATCTGTAGTGCAATTCTTTCTGCATCATGATTTTATACATATTCTGATTTCTGATTTGATGTGCAGATTTTGTTTTGAACTTGTTTTGATCCTACAACACTGGCTACTGTGCCGGCTGCCAACGTGGGAATAGTTTTGAGTGCACTACCTGTAGGATTATACAGCAGATGAACAGCAACATTTTACCACCTCAAATGCAAAAATATATCAAATGTCTTTGAAGATTTTATCTGAATCGGCACTCAAAAGAATCGCGATACAAAACTCGGTAGACCACATTATATCAGGTCATTCCTTTACTGTGTATTTTATATCAGTAATACCTTTTACAATCTATCATTAATCAAATCAGCAGCCTCTCCAGATTCCCATCTTTCCATACGCAAGCTGTAGAATGACCACACTATGGGATTTCCTCCGTCTTGTGGTTCACCTTTATCCATATCAAGCTCAATATTTATACTGGAGTGTGTTTATGTTTTGTCTTACAGGGTGAACCAGGGTTCGACGGTCTACGAGGCTGCAAAGGGTCGCCTGGACAGGATGTAAGTCTGAACATTTTAAAGTGTGAAATCTTCTTACTAAGCGATTTTCAGTTTTCAGCATGACCTCACCGGGGCACGACCTCGCAGAAGTAAAATGAGTCTGCAGTGATCCACTGTAATGCTAACGTATACTCGTACAGCGTTGCCATGGTAGCATGATAAATATTTACAAAGTATAAGACCCCCTCCGAGGATTCGGGGTATATCAGGGATTTATTGTCTCTATTAAACACCTGCTGCTAAATGAAGTGTAGCTTTAGAGCTTCGGCTTCTGGTTGGCTGAGATGTCGCGTTTTCCTGGATGTCCGTCGGCGATTGAACGAACCCGTGGAAGTACCGCCTCCTCAAGCAAAATGATTGCATTTTTCCTACGTCAGTCAGACATTATGTACTGAGCAGCTGTTTATGCTCAGCTTGCATCTGGAGCACAGGACTTGAGGATGTTTGCCTCGCACAGAGCCAAACATTTACCAGACCTGACATCCTGGCCAATTTTCTGAGATGAGGCACAAGAGAAAAAAAAGTGTTTGTATTTTATTTACATTCTTTAATGAGTTTTATTATAGACAATTCTTGTCTTTTAGGTCTAGTTCTGGTGACAGAAACCTACAGACCTAAGCAGTCCTAATGGGACAAATTTCTTTCTCTGTTAAAGGGTTTCCAAGGGGATCCAGGCCCAAAAGGAGACTCTGGTTCTTATGGACAAAAAGGAGACAAAGTAAGGAACTGATTCTGTGTCTATGTTTTGTTCTTCTTCTTTTTTTTTCCACTTTGTGAAAACTGGAAAGACATTAGTGATATGGTCATGATGATAATACAGTATAATGTATAACCAATTCTTGCTTTTTTTAATGCATAAATTCTAAACGATTAAAAAGAACCATGGAAGCCAGAGACAAGACTATGGCTGAGAGTTTTAAATGTGTCTTTCTCCTACCTAGGGAGAGGCTGGTGCTGATGGTGGAGCTGGAAGACCAGGAAACTATGGCCCCCCTGGAGATAAGGTACAACCCAAAGATTACAGTCCTTACTTTGGCTCTTAGTAGCTAAAAACATTTTAGTGCATCAAACCGGGTTTATAGTCCAGCAGCGGCGCTCACAGCTGTTTTTAACTTCCGCGATTCTGTTCCTTTATGACTCCGTCCTATAAGACGCTCTGCCATTAACTCATCTGTGATGTTTTTTTCCCCGTAGGGTGACAGAGGACCGAGAGGAGCTAACGGAGATAAAGGAGAACGAGGAGATGATGTCAGTGTTTTTGTTTCAACTTCTTCTTCCACATTTGTACACAGCTTTCAAGTTGACTTGATGTTGACTCATAAAGTTCACCAAGCTATTGCATATTAAATTGATTTGTAGTAGGGTGAAAAACATTCCATGATAATGATTTTGTTTTTGTTTTGTTGTGAAAATTGTGGTCATAAATGTGAATGTGAATCAGAGTACACAAGAGCTACTGTTTATCATGTCTATGATTTTTGAATGCTCTATATGCCGATCATGAAAAACAACGATATGTTTTCTGTTTTTGTTTTTTTTAGGGACCACAAGGACCAGATGGCCCACCTGGCGAAAGAGTAATAATTTCAACAATTTTCATTATAACAATATTTTCTGCAAAAAAAAAAAACACTTGGCAAGTGAATACAGTTACATTTATCTAGAATTTCGTGAAATGAGATTAAAACGAACTGAATACAAGACTATTAATCTTATTGTTAGACATATTCTCTTTTATATTTTAAAGCAAAACTTTATGGTTATAGAGCAGATAATTTTTTTTGCTAGTTTTAGCAGTTTATTTCTTCAAAGAAGCTAAGTTATCTGCCACTAGAAAGCTTTTGCTTCAAATTTTACTTGACAAAAGCTTAATAATTGTAATTTTCATTTGTTGTAGTCTTATGACATTTTGAATAAATGTATATTTTAGATAAATAATATTCTACTTGCTAAGATGTAAATTTTTTTTTTTGGAGTGTAACAGGATTTCCATGAATTACACGTTTTATATTTCAATGCCTTTCTAGGGTATAGGAGGCGAGAAAGGTGAACAAGGTTCCCGAGGGAACAGAGGACCCAGAGGCGATCCTGTAAGTCTCTACGCTACTTTTGGAGACACTAATTTTATCTATAGTTATAATACTGCAATTAAGAGTGACATCACATATATCACGTTGGTGGAGGAAGCTGTTATCTCTAAAAGAGTTTCCCTACTAAACTGTTTTTCCTTAGCAACTATGATTGTTTAGACGCCATGGCTTCCATAGTGTTTTTTTTTTTTTTATGTTTTTTTTTTAAGTAAGAGTACATACAAGTTTCACCTTGTATGATATTCTATATGAGAAAGACTAGGCTTATAATGTGATGCACATGAAATGAGTGAATTTCATTAAGGTGAATAAAAAGTAATGACGTAACCTTTGACCTTTGTAGGGTGAGCCAGGTCCTCGGGGCGAGCCTGGACGTGAGGGATCGACTGGAGGTAACGGCGACCCAGTAAGTGACAAATCCATGCATGCTTTAACTAATCTGATGTTAAACATACGAGCCAACAAAATGTGGCACAGAATGGTGATAGGACAGATTAAACATCACCAATGCCGGTTATTTCTTCATTACAAAGAAAAATTGTTGGAAAAAAAACATCTAATATAAGACGACTGAGCCCTGAGCACTTTTTTGACTAGATGATCTTCTAATCTTTGAGAGGCTGAAAGCTCAAAGCTGATCTCAGAGCTCAGGCATTTTGCAAAGCAACCCCCCCCCCCCCCCTACATTTGTCCAAAGTCGCAGATGTTGGATGTTGGTTAGGAGGCACACCAGAGATCAGAGGAAGAGTTTGAACTGATTTAGGTGATGAGATGATATGAAAAGAGTAAAAATAAGAAATTTTAAGATTTACAGTTTCTCCATTCTGACCGGTTCCCAGATGTCCACAGTAACCCAACTCAAACCTACTAACTTGTTTCAAGGGAACATTTAGAAACCTGTCATATTCAGTTATTTTTGTTGTTTTTACTATTAAAATTGGCCTATAATAGTACAAATCTTTTTAAAAATTTTAGTAGAAAACTTGCACTTTCCAGTTATAATATTTGCACTGTTGAAATGAACTAGTTCGTCAGGATCAGGGACCAGCTGCAGGGGTTCATATTGAGTCGTGTTTCTGTGTGACTAAATCATGATTTAGCAAACAGAATCATAATTTCATGACCATTACAAAATCAGATTGAAATTGAAAAATATTTCAAGCTATTAGTTTATTAATCTAATACATAGTTCATTTTATCTGTTAACAGTCTAAGCTACAAGTGCTTTACTTGTACCAAATCTAAATCCATGAGCTTTTTTTTTTTTGACTTCAAAAAATTTATTTTTAGAAATGAAAATATATTAAACATAGTTATATTAAGCTTGTATTTCCTTAGTAGCTTTAGTTTTGCTACATTTTATAATAATAATAATAATAATAATAATACACATATACTGTATATATGTAAGAAGCTATTGAAAATATAAATTGTATTATTTCGCCTGCACAAAAAAATTGTAATTTAAGTTATAAATTGCACTTTGCTTCTTACTGTAACTACTTGTTAAGAAAAAACTAATAAACTATATTACTAATATAATTATACTAGAAACACACTGTGATCTTAAAATAGGTTTGTAAAAATGCAATTTTAATCATAAGGGTGGTATTTCGGAATTTGAATTCTGTTGAAATAAACCCACAGGTCATGGTTTGTTTAGACTCCTCCAAACAGTGTGTCTAATGCTACTCGTCACACCTCCCTTCTCTAGCACGCCTTATAAGGAACAACATTTCGCTTGTGTTTGGTCTTCCCTGTGCATCCAAATTAGCGGTTTATACTGTACACGCTGTAGCGTGTTTTTTATATATAAAATGTTTTCTTTTGTGTAACCTAAATACAATCTGACTAGAGCTTTTCTTTTCTTTTTTTACTTTTACTGGCACAGCATTTTTTTTTTCCAGTCGGAAAGGTTAAGGGAGTTGGAAATCTTGATGTGTTTTGTAATATATGAGAAAAAAGCCACTACTTTTTCCAAATCTTCCATTTGGTTAATTTTCTTATGTTCCAAGACTCCTTCTCAGGAAAAGTCAAAGCTGCATATAAACAGTAATGCAGTTTCTATGGAGTCACATGTGTATTTCGGGCATATGACTCTACACTAAAAATTTTTTTAAAAAAATCAGAAGAAAGTTGAACACTTGATAAGTGTAACTTATATTAACTACGAATTGTTTTTTGTCCCATGTTTTCCAAAGGGCTTGGTATCAAATGAATATCTGGCGGCCTGGAAAAACCCTTCATATGGTCACATTTTGTCATTTACTGCTTTTCTTTTTAATCTCAACCAGACGTAACATTTTAACCTTTGCTTACCTAAAAGTGAAAACTAAGAAAAGACCAGTTCCATTGGAATTGACAAGAAAGTGAGCGTCTAATAAGCATTGAAGACTTGTGTCATTTTGTTCAATACACTTTCCCCATTATTATTATTATTATTATTGTTTATTTTAGTATTTTTCACACACGGAAGTGTAGTGTTACTGAGTACATTTACTACATTACTGTATTTAATGTATCTGTACCTTACCTGAGTAGCTGTATTAATTTTACTTTTACTCCACTATACCCTACAACAAATATTTGTACTTTCTATTGCGCTACATTACTGTATGGCAATGCGTTAAATAACCAGAGTGGTGCATAGTGTTTGGAGCCACCTCCTGGCTATTATGCATCATTGTATGATTTGCCTTCTCTGATCATGTAGCAGGTGTTTGGAATTAGAAGTGGAGACTGTTGTGGACAGTATGTACTTGCCTAATAGTTTACCTAGGTTATCTATTAAATGTATTTAAAAGTAAAGGATTTGTGTACTTTGCCCACCTCTGTTCATACATTACAAAAATTAAATTTAAAACATAGAATCAATGTAGTGTACATTAATCCCTTATTATTGTTCACCAGCAAATATTACAGTACCAATGAGCACAGATTCACTATACGAGAGAAAACAAAAGGGTGGTCTTTGACTTTTGTCCGGTACTGTATCTGTCCAATAACTTGTCCAAACATTCAGTGTGTGAGGAAATCACATTTTGCACAATGGGTGAGATTTTAAGATTTTTATGTAGACTGTTTCATCAGCATGGTTTGGCTGGCTCTTTACCCACTTATGCAATCTTTGCAGATATACAAGGCAAGTTACCAGTAAACCAAAAGTTATCAGTAAACCAGTTATTCATTGTTTTCAAGAAATTCATTTATGGCTGCTTAAAGGTCCCATATTTTACTATTTCTCTTTTCCCAAAGTGTGTGTTAATGCACCAGCTGAAACATGTACCATAATGAACTAATTAATGAACTACTGCTGATAACAGCAGAACTGAGCAACATGCTGAGGGAGGGGCTTTTCTTATAGGAAAATCTGATTGGCTTGTTTAAGCCTTGACAAATACAAAAACAAAAAGTACAAAAAGAAGGCGTCTTTTGTTTTGGACATGCATACTGGTGACCCATTTGAATGTCTAAAAGTGATTAAAAGTGAAAGTTCCATAATACAGCCTCTTTAAATGGTAAAATTGGTTTTTGGTAAAAATAGATTTTTGATTGAGAATTGAGTATTTTTTTTTGGACCGTCATGCATACACAACTATGACCTCTTTATTTCAGTCATGTGGAATTAACTGTAAAATTGGTACACCATTGAACTATTGCCAATGATTTATGTGTTTAGTTTTGACAGATTGTAATAAATTATTAGGTACAAACAATTGAAAAATTAATGGAAAAACCAACATGTGCCCATTTTTTACTACACTTGAAAAAATTGAGCTTTCATGCACCTAATAACTGTTGATTGCCCATGAGATGTTTCTCCAGTGTGACTGAAGTGGGAAGTAATGTACTGTAGAGCGTGGCTTTTCACCGAAGAACGTGGTTTTTTGACTGATTATGAAAGGCGCACACCTGTTGATATAAACCTCTAGAGCTCACAGGGCAGGAAAACAGCCATGAGGACAATGGAATTATCCATAAAGACTTCCAAGATAAGATATTGGAAAGGAATCTGTAGAAGGAAATTGGACATTCTCTGAAGTTTAACAGGTTCCAAAGAACACAGCGATTTCCAACGTTTTTAAGCGGAATTTTCGTAACCAACAGTTCAGCCAAACAAACAGCTAAGCTAAATCAGAAAAACACCATAATAAGGCGAGAGACTTAAATCCCATACGTCACCGTGCCAGAACTCTAATGTCTTTCCAGGAGCCTTTCAAAAGGCAAGATTCTTTGGTGAAATCCCTATGGTCTGATTGGCTTGAATGCCAAATATCACCTCTCCTGGGGAACCTGGCACTTGAATGGTAATAAGCATGAAACTTCACCAGAAGGGACCTGTCTTTAAAAGGTCTAGTAATACTCCAGATTTGACTTAACAGCATTAATATTATGGGATATATTTGTTGATTGATGAGAAAAAAATAATGAATTACTCGCAACCTCTTTCTAAATGCGCTGTACATACAGCAACTATGTATATATTTATCCATAGTATAAAGTGTCTCATAAGTTTTATTTATTTATTTTTATTGTTAAATCTTAGGGTGAGGCAGGAAAGCCTGGGCCTGCAGGTTACCGTGGTGACGAGGGTCCCCCAGGACAAGAGGTAAGACAATTTAAAAGCTCAAATCTGCAATTACATACTTTTACCCTAAAAGCCACTTTTATGTCACTGTATGTTTAACTTTGCACTTTTTATAGGGCTCTAAAGGACCCAGAGGAATCAAAGGCTCCCCAGGAGACAGAGGCCTTATGGGAGAGAGGGTTTGTTCACTTTGTGTGAAAAATAACCAGAGATGCAAAAAACAGGAGTTTACAAACTGAAGACTGTAATTATGTTGTTTAATGCATAGGGAGAAGACGGACCACCAGGAAACGGAACAGAGGGTTGCCATGGTTTCCAGGTATATCATTACTCTCATAAAAAAGGGAACAAAAAATAAGCTTCATAGTTTCATTAGAGGTTGATGCATCTTTGTCTTTTCAATATCCTAGGGTTATCCTGGTACCAGGGGAGATCCTGGAGAGCCTGTAAGTATACCATCAAGCAGTCCAACAAGTTTTCTCATACATGTACTAGTGCTTTGACATCATGCTTTGTTCATGCCGAGATTATACAGTATATCATGAAGAGTTCAGCTCTTTACTCATTCTCTTGCCCTTTTCAGGGAAGCAAAGGAACACCAGGGCCCAAGGGGGATGATGGCGAACCTGGTGATCCCGGCCAAGATGTGAGTACCTAAAAAATTTTATTGTCACTTGGACAATTTCTGTTTTCTCACCAGGAAAAGAACATTCCTCCACCCACTCCTCCTGTTTTATTTCTGACCTCCATCTGTCTATCATTTCCCTTCCCTCTCGTTATCTTCGGTTTCTGTCAGTCCTTTATCTAAGTCACTCCTTTTGTTGAGCTGCTAAGATTGGCGCAGTTTTTCTCTTTGATGATAGTGGCCTGGTTGCTGGCACCACATTTGAGTTTTTACAGCTGTTTGTGTATCTTGTCATGGAAACAAGACCAAACAGTGCAAGGGCAACCTTAAAGAAAACAGATAACTCATTTTAGTAGACTTTGATTTGAAAGCACTCCGAGAATCAGTTTGATTTTGGTGTTTGTCTCTTCTTTAGAAATAGAAAAGAACATATGGATGCTATGATAAACAGGGTGTAATGATTTATTTGTAGCCGTTGTAGTACTCGATGGTGAAGTTTTGGTAGCAGCTCATAGATTGTTCTTTATAATGTGTGTCTTTGGGACGTCCAGGTTCAGCCAAGAATGCGCTTTATTGATGCCAAACTCATCATCCACCATGCCGCTTGTAACAAATCCCATATGTTCGAAATGAATCTTTAGCCCTTGTGGGACATCCTGTGTAAAGCCAACGCCAGTCAGACCTGGTGATTAAACACGTCGGCCACTTTTTAAATTAAATTTTTTTATTCTGGCAACATCTGGCAACATTATTCTGGTATCGCCATGTGATTTTTAAGTGAAGTGCATTTGGTTCAGACCACATCAAAGAACCTCTCTGGGTTTTAATATAAAGCATGTGTTGTTTATTACATTTTTGTAAAGTCTGGACAGCACTGGTTTGTTGGTGAGATTAAAAATATTAACTTTGACTTTAATTAAAATTTTATTTAAATAAAACACAATTTCAGTACGTCTAAACGGTTTTAAACACGTTTGGTGTGTTTTATGCACTTTTGACGTTTTTTTGCTTAATTGGTTTATGTGTTGTGTAACCATTTCATTGAATTTTGAGGATTTTTCACTCTGTGTGTGCGTGTGTGTGTGTGTGTTTAGACGATACGGTCCAATTGAGTAAACAGTTTGCTCCCTCTGGGTTGGTAACAAGTCACAAGTCTAACAAGAGTTCATTCTATCAAGGTCGTATTTGTTGTTCTTGAGTTATGGAGGCTGGAGGAGTCTAGTCATAGAGTCTGGTCCCAATAGAACAGTCTAAGGAAATGCTAGATTATGTATTATCAAATATCTGGCTCCTTTACTAGTTTGTGCACTTCTGCAGAACTCCACTGGAATAACTTGTGTTTTGATAAAGTTCTCAGGTCCAAATAAGGTAGTAATATGGGAGGGGTATAGGCTGCCACTCGAACTAGGCAAGCTTTCCCATACAGTATAATGTAATGTCACGCAAGCTTGGCTCACGCCTGGAGTCCATATGTTAACTTCACAGTTGGTTAAACAAGTACATTCAGTATGCATTTAATGAACTGTTTCACTTGTTTGTATTCCAGTAACGAGATCTTGTTTAACTTGGTGGAATTGGTTATTTGTAGTAGTTACAAGTTCTGTCAGTTATGTGATTTCCAGCTGACAGCGTCACGGCATAGGTCTAAGTGTAAAGAGTACTCTTGGAAAGCAGTCTTGTTGGTTTGACTCTGTCAGCCACAGCGAAGTCATGCGAATTAATCAAGAATGCTTTGTGCAGCTCCTTTATCTTAACATCTGTACCTCTCCAGTGTTTATGGGCTGAACCACATTTGACAGACACAAGTAAAAACACATGATATTAAAGAGAGACTATGAGCAAGGAATTGTAGAGAGGTTAGAGAAGATTAAGAAACATTTATACTTTAACATTAGTCGTGTTATCTGAGCAATAATCTGCTTGTTACAGTGAGAACATGAGCAAAGAATGCACAGTCTGAAACAAGGAATCATCTTGATTAAGGCCTTTGTATTTCAACAGACAGATTTGAATACTTTGGAGCACAGATATACCGTAATGTGCTGATAACAATATATATATATTGTGTTTTTTTTTTTTTAAGTTTAAAAACAATAAACAACAACAAAGTAAAAAATAGCAAATGCCACATTTTCAGCATTTGGCAGACGCCCATATCCAGATCGACTTAAGGGCCTTAACTTAAGTGCCCAACAGGGGCAATTTGGTCATGCTTTGGTTTAAACCTGGGACTTTCCAAATCATAGGCCTTAACTACTGAGATACCCCTTGACCACATTAACCACTGAAAGAACCCAGTGAAAAAAATCTGTTTTCTTTTTACAGTAAAACCCTAAAAAAGTTACATTCTAAAAAATGCAGATTTTAAGTAATCTCAGATGATTGGATGTAGTTCTCACCGAGCAAGAACATCAGTACACCTTTTCACTCACTCCTCATCTATACAGTACAGCTTGATCCTGTATTCAGGGTTGCATATGTATGCAGGGGGGCCTGGAGCCCATCTCAGGAGCTTTACAGCATGAGGCACCCTGGACAGGGTGCCAATCCATCGCATGCCACACACACTCACACACTAGTTCACACACTACGGGCAATTTAGCAATCCCAGTTTGGACTGTAGGAGGAAACTGGAATACCAAGTGGAAACCTACCAAGCACGGGGCGGCCATGCAAACTCAATGCAAAGACCAGAGGCGCAAATCAAACCTGGACCCTGGAGGGCAACAGTGCAAGGCGACAGTGCTAACCACTAAGCCACCATCCCACCTATTCACTCATGTAATTATCTAATCATTCAATCTTGTGGCAGTGGTGCAATTCATCAAAGGATACAGTTATTGTTTACATCAACCATCAGAAAAGAGGAAAATTTATCTCCATTTTTTTTGACCAACAGTCTCTAGATTTTACTTAGAATGGTGCCGTTAAAAAAATCCTGTGGACAGACGTGACTTGTTGATGAAACCCATCAAAAGTGGCCAGACTGGTTGAAATGCGACAGAATCTCAGATAACCACTCTGTACCATTGTGGTGAGCAGAAAAGCAACTCAAAATGCGCAACATGCTGAACATTGAAGTGGATGAACTACAGAAGTGGAGCAGAAATCTGAGAGCGCGGTGAGTGCAGGCTCACCAAAACTGAAAAGATGAAGACTGAAAAAACATCGCCTGATCTAAAGAATCTCGATTTCTGCTGACAAGCACAGATGTTAGGGTCAGAATTTAGTACCAGCAGCATGAACCCATGGACCCAACCTGCATTTTTCAAGGGTTCAGGTGAAGGTGGTGTAATGGTGTGGGGAATGTTTCCTTGACACTTTTTTTTATTACTCGTAGCATGAAAAAGCACCATGTTACAAGCCAAATGTCATCTGAAACTGGTTTCAATGAGATCAGTGTTCTTCAGTGGCCTTCCCAGTTACTGGATCTGAATCTTATATACCACATTTAGGATGTGGTAGATCCAGAGGTTTGCAGCATGGAAAATTCGCAGGGATTGTGTAATGTAATCAAATCAACATGGGCCAGAATCTCAAAGGAATTCTTCCAACATCTTATGGAATGCATGTCAGAAGTAATTGAGTCTGTTTTAAGAGCAAAAGGAGGCCCAGTAATCTGTTCAGGATATATATATATATAATGAAGGAATGATCCTTTTATACACTGCCTTGCCAAAAAAAAGGTCAAGTTATTGTGCTGCATCAAGCAAAGAAAACAAGGTTTAAAATTACTCAAACTGGATTAAGATCCCTTTAACATAGCATCAAAACCTGAATGGATAGTGCTGAAGCGTCAACTTCTGGAAGATGTGTGATTGACAAAAAGCATGAATGGAAATCTCTATGCTCAGCAACGTTATGAGGCAATAAAATGAATGTACTGAATGACCAGGTTAATCACATCTACAGTATAGAGTTTTTCTTCACTAATGTCACAGGCATATTCCAGGACTCAAATTGTGAAAGAGTGCCTCTGATTGCATAAGGAACCGACCTGGCTACCACATTGTGTGCTGTAGTCAAAACTAAGTATCAAGTATCAAGCTCAAGTTTCTGATGTACAAGTCCACAGCCTCAGTGGTCAGGAGCGGGC
This sequence comes from Clarias buthupogon, assembly GCA_030014345.1. Lineage (NCBI taxonomy): Eukaryota > Metazoa > Chordata > Actinopteri > Siluriformes > Clariidae > Clarias > Clarias buthupogon. The sequence goes on from JAQMYK010000007.1 coordinate 3,635,953, forward strand.
TGTTGATGTTAATTGTAAAAAATCTATGAAGAGCCCTGGGGTCAAGAATGTACTTGACATTGCTCCCCCTCGGCTAGAAGTCAAAAAGGTATTGCATGTGTCCTCCTCCATGAGTCTAAACGGGTTCCAAAGTGGATATACTGGGGCTTTAACCTCGTTAGACTCAACTATACTGTACATCACATTTTTTTCAAGTAGATTGTGTCTGTATTTTTGTAAGATCCTAGTGATCGTATTGTATTACTCTTTTCCAAACCTTTTCTTGATTCAAGACACTGACCAAGTTCATGACTATCTAATGTGTTCTAACATGTTAATAAACAGAAACTTTAAGGTGAAGTTACATAGTACACAATTAGTAGAGTCTGGGTCTCCAGTGCTTCAAAAATCTGTCCGGAAATCACTGTGTGGTCCTATGAAATCAGGGAGGTGTTATTTTATAGCACCGGAGAAGTGCCAGAAGAGTAAAACAGGGAAATCCACTCTTGGTGTGTGGTGCTAACAAAGAAGGGTGAGAGGTGGTGTGATGTGAAGTAGAGTTAGCCTTAGCCAGATCCAACGAGTCTCCCAATCAGTGCTTGAATCTGTAAGTAAGTTTATTTTGACGACTTTAGTTTCAACCCTTTCTATATGCTACCTCATTTCAGCTCAAGGCACTTAAATCCTATTCATTATGGTCATATTCAATGTTGAAAAAGTCAAACTGCAAACGAGTGCGCACTTGAGAAAAACCACTGGCATCACTAAGGGCTGCTGTTGTACTTCAATCGGCGAGGCTAGGAGAAGATCCTGGCGATTGAGCTTAGAACTTACTGTACGTTGTGGCAAGTCTATAAGGATTGTAAAGATGCCTGGAAATTGCCATTATGACTGAGGAGGAAAGTCTGTTACAGTACGTATGCTTCTCAACTGAGGCTACAAGGGTGGAAAGCTGTTGCAGATGTTGGCCCCAGAGGCTTCCTTGAACAGCCATAGTTTCCAGAAGACTTTCCAAACCTACTGTACTGTACCAACTGCCTGGATGACTAAGTCTTACGCTCAGGGTTGGCTGGTATAAATGGGCTAGCAGACCAAAGCCCCTCTGTCTGTCTTTTTTTCTTTCTTTTTTTTTTAAGCATTCAAATAAGATTCTTTTCTGATTCGTTTAAAATGTCTTCCAAATGTCATAAGGCAGGTATTTATAGATTGTTCTTTTTTTTTGGACTCATGTAAGTAGAACGTACATAGAATTGTACAGTATAAAGCGCCAGATTTCAGGTGCATTTGCACCGATTTATTTATTTATTTATTTATTTTCGGTGTAACGAACATGAACCAGGTAGGTTGTTCATTGTAGTATGCTTTTTTCACTCAAAATTTGAGGTGACTTAATGGTTATCATTGTGGACTCACACATCCAGGATTGGGGGTTTGAATCTGTGTGGACATTACCCAGGGTGTTTCCTCCGGGTAGTCCGGATTCCTTCCACAGTCCAAAGACATGCAGTGTTGGCTGATTGGAATGAACAAATTTCCTCTAGTGTATGACGGGGTTTGTAAGTCTGCTTGTGCCAAGTGACGGGCAGGCACCCAATCCAGGGGGTTAGCCTGTCATGTGCCCTGAGTTCCCTGTGATAGGCTTGAGGTTCCCTATGACCCTACAGATAATGAATGGATGAAACAGAAAGTAAAATGTTAGATTACACAAAAGAACAGTTAACAGAACTAGTTTTTTTGGTTTGGTGAGTGTAGGTCTACTGGATGTCTGATTACTTTGAAGTACAGGGTGTTCCAAAAGTCTCTATACATACTGTATGGGAAGTTAACTTGTTTTAACGCCTCACCCCATACTACCCAGTCACTGGATGCAGTGCTGGACCCAGGCCCGGGTAGAAAAATGGGAGGGTTGCATCAGGAAGGGCATCCGGTGTAAAAAACCTGTGCCAAGTTATGTGCGGATCCGATAGTCCACCGTGGCGACCCTTCAGTGGAACCAGCCAAAAGAAAGTTAGTTAGCGAAAGGGTTCCTGGACGATTCCTTCATACTTGATTTTATATTTTTAAACCTTAAATAGCCTTTCACAACCCCTTACATAGTAAGACCATATTGAAATCATTCTCACACTGGGGTAGGAAAGCTGTTGCATGGTTTGCACCGAATGAAAGCATTTACGTTTATAACACCAGATGTGCTAACAAGAGTTTCGTCACAACTGGAAGAAGAAATGTAGAAATGGCAATCCTGTAAAGCATGCTTTATATTGTGGATAAAGTTTTATGTTAACTACCTTTATGTATAGAGACTTTTGCAACAGTCTGTACACTTTAAAGTCTGCTAATCAGCCAAGTTGAGACAAAACATCATGAAGAATCATCTTATGGGCTTTTTAACGACTTCTATAAAGTGCATGAGACATTCAACTACACATGTTTACAAATTTGTCATTCTTGTATATAGTGTATATATTACTCTATTCATTATTCAGAATAGTGACACTAGTGAGATCTTTGTTTAGTTTTACAGTATTACATAGTGCATATTTCATGCGAAGTTTAGTTTATCTTCCTGTCCTTGAGCTGTCCATGGGGTTTGTAATGTCTCTCTTAAACTTAAACCATATGGATCATGCCTGTGACTTCCTCTGCTCGAAATCAGCAGTTGTTCTTAAGGGTTGTGCTGTATCCTGCTCATGAGGATCATTTATTTGAAAATGTTCTTATGTGATTATAAATATTTCATGGGGATTGTGAAGCGTCTTCCATAATCAAGGGGTTTGACTTTGTCTCAAAAGTCTGTGGAAGTAATTAGAGTAAAGCGGAAAAGAAAAAAAAATCCATGACGTTGGGACTCGGGTGCTTGTCGGCTTTAAAGTGTGGAATTTGAGGGCTATAGAACTTGCTTGAGTGAAGCAGCTGTAAAAAAGGGCAGATGGTTGGTATTATCTTAAAAGCCTGACCATGATCTAGTGAAAAGAGTATAGAGAAGATGTGTTTGTATGGGTTCGTTTTCGCAAGTAGGAGTTGAAAGCTTGAAACAAGAAATACTTGTAACCTAGAAATAATACACATTACTGGACATTTATGGATGTCTTTTCATATTTTATAGAACGATCGACCAGGAGAGGCTGGACCAAAAGGAGCAAAAGGACACAGAGGACCTGAAGGATTACTCGTGAGTAAATAAAAAACCAAAACTAATATTTTCCTCAAAATGCCTCCTGTCCTGCCATATCACTGCACATCTTATTGTACATCCTGAACACAGGAGGGGTGTTCAAGTCAAACCGGGACTTTTGAGAATTATTTTATTTTTATCATTATTATTATTATTATTATTATTATTATTATTATTATTATTATATTATTTTATCTTATTTTGCAGAATATCAGAACAGTTATTAGTGTAAAAACCTTATTTCTTTATATAATCCCCTGCTACACTAATGCACCTATCCCAGAATTTCACTAGTGCTTGGACACCATCAAGGTAGAAAGTTTTTGGCGGAGGTCTAGAGAGAGCTGATTGGCCGAGCTCTCTCAGTGGGGAGGGATGAGAGGTACTTAGTGCCCCGACATTAATCACGGCTATACAGCCAATCAGGGCCGTCAGTGAGCTCTGTCCTCCGAGTGTCTTACGCCGCCCCCAATGGTGCGTGAGTGAACAGTTCGAGAAGATGCGGTTGGCTGGCGTCATCTGGTTCGGAGGAATGGTCTTCGGCCCTCCCGCTGAATGTTTTAACGGGAAAGACTGGAGTGGGCTCTGAGCCATTTCAGCCGGGATTGTTGTTCATGGATGTATGACCTGCTTTAAAACGTTTGCATGATTCCAATGGTTTACTGCGGTGGTGAAGAGTCTCATCACAATACTGTGCTTGAAGTCTTCTGTGAACATCAATTGCTTTTACCAGAAATTCACCAGAAATTTCATCATATTTCCCGGGTTTGACACCCCTCGTATTTTTTATGTCTGCACTATTTTTCCTACATTTGATTCCCAATTTGGTTTTGGCGTTTCCTTCGCCAATAGTTCACTTTCCTGTTGCATCATAGGGCAGTGTAACAGCTCCTCCATGTACTATATGCAGGGCACTTTGCCCTTGTTGGAATGCCTGAACTCAGACACCCATGACTGGCAAGTGTTGCTGCTATGATTGACAGAAGGGAGAGATTTTCCTATTCCAGGCATCCTGAGAGCACAGGCAGTTTTTGGACATGGACTGTCTCTGGCATCATCTGAATTTGTTGTCCCCATCTGTAGGCGAACGGTATTATTTTGTGCAACACAGCAGGCTTTTTCAAAGCTCACAAATAACAGAGAAGAGGCCAAGTTTGAGAACACAGTGTTCACCAGACGCTTTTCCTGTTTTTTTTTTTATGCATGTCAAATAAAAACTAAAAAAACTGATTTAATAGGTTTAATTGCTCGCTCAAAAAAACATTGGTTACTTCTGACATGTGAGATCAAGTGTAAAAAACCAAAGCAGTTAAAAAAAGAAGAAATTCTGAATTCCGTGTTTTAAATGTGTATGTACATACTGGACACACATCTTGGACCTGAACTGAATGTTGTCACATCAGTTGCAAGCCTGGGGAGAGTGCCTGCTTGCTCTCAAGCAGAAATTCCACCATGCTCTCCTCTGGACGCCATCCATAAAGGAGGAGACACTTCTGCCTCAAAAATGCTCTTATTTGGAGCGTGATGTCTCCAAAATCTAGGATCAACATTTCCCTGGTAGGGCTCCTTCTGTGCAGGAAGAATAAAAGGCTTGCTTGGTTCTATCCAAGGCCAGTGCTCTGGAACGAGCAAATAATACTAGCAGTTTATGTGTGAACAGTTGTGCAAGATATTAGGCATAGATATCAGAGTATTAAGTACATGCACTTTTTAAATTTTTCCCTTTCTCATGACCAGGGACCTCCTGGACCTCCTGGCCCTCCTGGAGCTGATGTAAGTTTGCCATGAACAATCAATCTCTATACCACCTTGTATCTTGCATGCAATGCTACAATGCTACTAACATGATTCATCTGATTAGACAAAACACATTCACATCCCCCCTTTTATTTCTCCTGAGCAAATACATACATATGAGAATATACAGTTTGTACTAAAATTGCTTCTTTAACATAAACATTAGTAATATTATATTTTAGTAGAAGTAGTGCAAGCATAATAAGCACTGAACCAGTTTTCTTAACATAATTTACTTTTTAAGAGTTAATCAAAACCAAAGAGCGTCTTGAAACAAAGTCTGAATTGTTCTTTTCCGAACAATGGTTCCAGACCAGGAGCTCGCAGTCTGGACCAGGACCATTTTCTTGCAGTGGAAATGAAATTAAAGTGTTTGACTCACTTCAATCCGCCAATCCGCGGAGCGATTTCACTTTTAACTGGTTAAATCCTGGAATAGTTTCACATAGCTGACATTGTTTAGTTAACATTAGATATCTAGAAATTACACAAGTTTTGCCAATGGATATCCAATAGTTTTACATCATAACTCAGTTTAATATGTGTTGTATTAGAAAAAAAACAAAAAATTAGAAAGAGTTATCTATGCCCAGGGATATATTTTATTAATATTATAAAAGGCAAGTATTAAATTTTTGTAAGTAAATATCTGACATAAATTTTTTTTTAATTTTGGTAAAGTTAACCTTAAAATGTTCTTTATGTAATTTTTATAAATAGACTAGATGTGCCTGTGACGTCATTTGCGTGGAATTTAACTGCACACTCACAAATGCGTTCTAAAAAATTTACAACACCAGCATGAACTCGTGATTTCTATGATATAAGGTCATTTTACTTTAAAATTTCACAGTAGCATATTTTCTCTTCCCGTGGAACTGATAGTGATAAAAAAAGCCTATATGTTACCTCAAGCTTGGCCAAATACACCTGTAAAAACCCTGTTAAAATTCATTCAGTAGCTTTTATGTAATGCGTGCACAAACAAACAGACAAAAATCCAAAAACCATCTTGATATGTTCTATTACTCATCTTACATCCATCCAAATAATTTTTTCGCAAATATCTTCAATGTACAGACATGCCCACTTTACGGTTTTATTATATGTACATATCCATAGTCTTATCTTATTTTGCTTTGAGCTTGAACAATGTGGTGGTCCTCCTTATAGATTTACAGTAATGGCATTTGGCAGAGACCTTTATCCAGAGTGACTTAAATTTTTCTCTCATTACATCTGGACAGTTAAGGGTTAAGGGCCTTGCTCAAGGGCCCAACAGTGGGAACTTGGTGGTGGTGGGGTTTAACCCTGTGACCTTCAGAGCCATAGTCCTAAACCTTAACCACTGAGCTACGCCTGTCTCTAATACTAATTTAAAAAACAAAAACAAACAAGTGTTTGTTCTTACATTTAATTGATGCTTACTTTTCAAGATAAGATAAACATATATTGTAGAACCAATGAACCAGTCATATAACTGTCCATAACGCTATAAAAATATATCATACTGTATGCCACTGACCAAATTTACTTCAAAGATTTTTATTCTTGTTGACTTGTACTAAATTTATTGTATTATTGTATTATTATTATATATTGTATTAGTATTTATGTATTTTTGAATGAGTGCACTTCTCCTTTTAGTACTGCAGTGCCAGATTATTAAATTTATATCAGATTTATATCATGGTCAAGTAGCATAACTTGCTCGGTGGTTAAGGTGCTGGGCTGCTGATCAAAAGGTCCCCGGCTCGAGCCTCAGCGCAACCGAGCTGCCACTGAGCATGGTCCTACACCTTCAACCTGACTCTATAAGAACTCCAAATGAAAGGACTGATACAGTACCTCCCCCAGATACCTTCCTAGGGGTGGAGAGTACTGTACTTGTCGCCCGATGTGCCCAATGGCAACTGGATGGACATGTACGCTTTTATACAAGTTATAAGATTTTATACTCTTTTTTTTTTTTTTTTCATTTTAAATTTATTTCATTTTATTTTTTTAAATAAGAATCTGGTTTCTCCATGACCTTGAATGCGGTTAGAGATAGAATTGGAAGACAAGATGATTTATTGTGCTTTTCCTTTTTTTTAAGGACTGTGAGATCCTGGACATCATCATGAGGATGTGCTGTGAGTGATACATTTTTCTGAAAATCTTTTCCCTAAGACTCTTTGACATTTGTTTAACCTGAGCTGTTCTTATCGACGTTAGACAGAAATTGACAAAGTTATTTGCAAATAAAAAAGACTGGAAAATTCTGAAACACAAGATTCTGGCTGATGGTTTATTCAGGCCACAGGCTTGGGGCATGAACAGGCAGCCATTTGGGTGAATTCCCAATAAAATGTAATATACTGTTCACTAGTTCTTAGTCAAAAGAAAATATAAGAATATACAATAGTTTAGAAATAGAAGAAAGGATGTTTATTTGAACAAATTGATGTGGGTTAAGAGCTTAATACAGTGTGAACGCAATGTTAAAATGTTATTAGCGACTTAAAACTGAGGAAAGGATGCTTTATTGAGTTAATATGGAAACAATATATGCCATTTTGTGCATGCTGTTTTAACTGATAATCCTTTAGTTTTGGGCACTTCCTTCATGTAGTGCAATGGAAAATTATGTTTCTCACAAGTTTTCTTTTTTTTTTTTCTATTTTCCTTTCAGCTTGTTGTGGTGAGTAGGCTTCCCTTCTTTTGCTTTGAAGTGCACAAGAGGAAATAACACTGTTTGGTTTGGATTAAAACTTGTTGATCTTAGAAAGACTGGAACGAGGTATTTCCGATGTGAAGTTTTAATGCTTTGTGTGTGTTTAGAGTGCAAGTGCGGACCCCTGAACATCACCTTCGTCGTGGACAGCTCCGAGAGTATCGGAGCTAACAACTTTGCCATTGCTAAGGACTTCATCATCGCTGTGCTCGACAGACTGATTAGAGATCAGCATGTCAAAGTAAGGCTCCGTCAGTGACCTTTTTCACATTTTTGTAATAATCAGAAACGATCAGACTCTAGTCACTCACCTCCTTTGATGTTGTGTGCAGTTTGGGCCGGACGATTCCCACATTGGTGTGGTGCAGTACAGTGGAGAAAATGCTCAGGAGGCTGTGAGGCTTGGTGACCCCAACATCGACAACATTACTGAGCTCAAGCAGTACGTCGGTCTCAGGAGTACACGTCATGGAATTATCGATTGTACTTTTGGTTCAAAAAATTCTTTCTGCTTGTATGTCTTATGTCTTATTTCTTATTTTCCAGAGCTATTAAAGCGTTGCGTTGGATGGCTCAAGCCACTTACACTGGAGAAGCACTCAAGTTTTCATGGGATAATATGATCAACCGGCTGGGTGCGAACCACGCCAACAGTTTAGTGCTGGTCCTGACTGATGGTCGTTCAGACACTAAAAGAGATAAAGTGCCTCTAAATACGTTGTGTGGCAAAGGGCTACAGGTAAGAAATGCTCTGCAGTTGAGGTCTTTTAAAATACATTCTGTTGTGACGTGATTCACTTTATCCACTTGTGCTTGTCTGTATTTGTTTAGTGTACAATTCTCTGATTATTTCTTTGAAGACGTACTTCTGTATAATGTTAAACAGAACCATAAGGCATTTAAGAAATGGCAATCTTTATAACAGTTCACATGTTCTCCCTGTGCTTGGTGGGTTTCCTCCGCATACTCTGGTTTCCCCCCAGAGTCCAAAGACATGCAGATTAGGCGTTCCTAATTGGCGTTCCCAATTTGCCCATAGTGTGTGAAATCACGTGTGAATGTTAACCGGAGGTCCCACCACAGTTGTGAAAATGGGAATAATTCCAATGGTCACTATTGGCCTCCACGGTTCCTTGTTGGACTATGGTGGTTTCTTGATGAATGGATGGATGGATGGATGGAATCTTTATTATTCCAGGTTACTTTTTTAAGAATGTAATTTTCTAATTTGTGTGACATAATTGTATAACACAGTGCCCTTTGTGTGCTAGGTTGTTGGTGTAGGGGTTAGGGACTATGCAGGCAGACAGCCCAGCAGTGAGCAGGTGGGTGACGTGAGCTGCTCAAGTGACCCAGCCAAACCAGGCATCTCCTTCGTCCTCAACAACTTCGGCATGCTCCTGGATGATACTTTCCTCACTAACTTGACCGAACAAATGTGTCAAGGTAAGATGCGGATGATGCGTAAAAGTTTTCCTTCTTTAGGGAGAAACCGCTGTCTGTGGCACATGAAAAATAACTTGTCCCATGTTTTGTTTTGTTTTTTCAGAAAAGAAATGCCCCACTTACACCTGTCCAAGTAAGTATTTGTTAATATTGGATGGAAAATAGACTCTGCCCTGTCTGCCTATGCTAGAGTAGAAACAGGTGAAAGTTTTAGCCAAAACTCAATATGACCAAAAGTATGTGAACACCTGACATCACTGGAATCATTTGTAGTTCTTCTCCAAACTGATACCACGACGTTGTAAAGGACGTCTTTGGCATATACTATGTCATTACAATTTCCCTTCGCGAGAACTTAAACCTCTTCCAGCATGATAATGTCCCTGTGCACAAATCAAGCTCCCTGGAGACATGGTGTGTTATGGTTACAGCAGAAAAACTTGAGTGTCCTGCTCAGAGCCCTGACTTCATCCTACCTTTGGGATAATCTGGAACGACAACTACATCCAGACCTCCTCAGCTAACATCTGTGCCTGACATCACTAATGCCCCTGTGGCAAAGCAAACTCAAATAATTGGAAAAAATCACACTGCAAAATAGAGTGGAAAGCCTTTCCAGAAGAGTGGAGGTTATTTTTATTATCATAGCTAAGCTGGACTGAATCGGGAATGTAGTGATTATCAGTAAATGGGTATGTAATTGGTCAGGTGTCCATATACAGTGCTTTACAACAGTATTTATATCCCCCTTGAACTTGTCTACGTTTGGTCACATTACAACCACGAACATACCTGATAGACCAACACAAAGTGGCACATAATTGTGAAATGAAAGGAAAAGTCTGAAAAGTGTGGCGTTTGTATTCAGCCCGCCTCTAAGAGTCAATACTTTATTTTTGGCCATATAGTGAATTTGCATATTATATACATATAATACAAAAAAAATAAGCTACTTTTGAAGTTTATGCAACGTGGAAGTGGCCAATCATCCTTTCCAAAAAAATCAGCCGTTTTGGAGAGATGATTTTATATGTGCATCAAAAAATGCCCATTTTTCAGTGTTATACTGTCTTGCTTCAAACAATAATCACTTAAAATGCAAATTATTCATATTTCTTTATAAATTGATGTCAGCTTCTTTGCTTATGATATGACATATGACCTGTAAAATTTGTTGCTTGAATTGGTTTTCAGTAAACAAAAGATCTGTAGTGTCCGTAACCATGTCTAATTCATCTTGCAATATCTTGATAAGTTTACATTTTAGAATTATAAACTTTTTCAGGTTTATGTCTTTACATGTCAAATCTAAATTGTCCAAGTTTCATCTGAATGACAGTTAAGATTCTTGAAAGATTAAATAAATAAATAAATAAATAAATAAATAAGTTAGACACTACATACAAGTGCATGAAATGTTGAAAATAAATTTATTTTCTGCTAAAATATAAATGTGTATGCACCTACAGTAGGTGAGAATTTTTTTCCCAGTGTTTTGCGTTTACAACTAGTGAGAAACCATAGAAAGGACAGAAATTTCTTCTCATTCAATGCATGGATATTTTTAAGTGAGTTTTAAACATGTAAACATCATCACCCATATTCTTCACACTCTTAAGAAATCGAGACTTTGTTTTTAATGACATTTATGTGTCAATGTGTGTTTCAGTTTCCTTTAAGGAACCCACAGACATCCTGATGATGATGGATAGCTCGGCTAGCGTGGGCGCCAAAAACTTTGAGTTGACCAAAAATTTCACACAGAAGCTGGCGCACCGTTTCCTGACCGCGAAGAAAGAAAAGAATATTGCGGTCCGCGTTGGCGTCGGGCAGTACGGCGACACCGCTAAGATGGAAGCTTCCTTTTCCACCAATTACACTGAAGTGTCTGCTAAGATCGCAGAGGCTATGTTCCAGAATGCTGGCACGCAGGTGACCGAGGTGCTCAGTTTCGCCACTAACCAGTTCAAGGGACCCCGGAACAAGAAGAAGAAGCTGCTCGTGTTTTCAGATGGGCGCTCGCAAAACTTAAGCACTGAGCAGTTAGAGAAGGCGGTAAGGGATCTCAGTAGCCAAGGTATTGAGCTTTTTGTTGTTGCTGTGGAGAATCAGCTGGACGAAAGAAACCTGCAGATCTTGGCAAGTCGTGGACGGCGCGATGACAACATCTACGCCTCGCGCCATCTAATTAGAGCTCCTGATTATCGCTCCTTGCTTAGGGGAGTCTTTTACCAAACTGTGTCGCGGAAGATTTCACTGGATTGAGTAGGAAGGTGATGTTGTGTCTTCTGAATAAGCAGAAGCTGATTGGGCATTGGGTGGGTAAAAAGTAACAATTACAAAAAGGGGTGGGGCAATAGAGCACACGTAACTTTTTTTTATCATTAAAATGTGATCCATATTTCATTTTACACCATGTAGTTATATATATATGTCGTTTATGTGCCTTTGGAAGGTAAAGGGATTAAAAAAAAGAAAAGAACTTCACAGTCATCATGTAACAGCATACGCATTTCTGAGACGTTAGGATCGTTCGTTATAGGCTACATCAGATTTTGTTTTCTGAACGACTTTTTTTTTTTTTTTTTAATACTACGCTTAATATACATGATCAGAAATCCTGGTCAAGTCGACTCATCTTTATCTCCTCTTTTGTATTTCATAAACTGTCACTTGAAAGTAAATTTGGTGCTACCAGTGTACACTCAGGCTCATTTAAATGCAAAAGCAAATTTTAAATTTGTCGTAGTGCCTTAAACCAAAGATTGTTGTTAGCACTGGAAATGTGTACAATTTTCTTTGTTATAAATGTATTTCAAATTAGTCATGGGGATGCCGTGGAGGATTTTCAATAAAGAATGCTTCACCCACTAAAACTGTGTCTTTTGCGAAACACTAATCAAACTACTCCCACTGTGCAGCATCATCATCATCACAAGGGTTAAACAAAATGTTGGTTTAGTGCCAATGTACCGTTATTAATAAAATCTTGTAATGGATGAAAAACTTTGAGACCCAGAGAGTTTGTCTGAAATGGTTTAAAATTAGGGGGAAAAAA
>JAQMYK010000007.1:3648223-3665052 GCA_030014345.1 Clarias buthupogon
TTTTTACAACATTATTGTTGAAATACACAGTCCTGAAAAAGGGGCGTTTCTTTTTTTGCTGAGTATATATATATATAAAAAAAAAATTTGTTTTTTTATTTTTTTTGGTAGATAATATAGCATAGCATATATCATAGCATTTAGTGCAGTTGGGTTGAAAGACCATGCCTGAAATCCCTCCTACATCTGCTGTAATTTCCTATAAATAAAGCCTGTGAAGAATATTTTCTCCCACCAACCGCCGCCCCATTTCAACATTATTTCTCATGTGCACAAAATGTCAGGGGCAGTTGGACATTGCAATGTTGGGAGTCGCGGGTACACTACACCTGTGCAATACAATAAACATATCAATAAATCCACTACTGTGCAAAGGTCATATTATATTTAGGTTCAAGTCAATTATTTCAATCATTACTTTTCCACAAAAAAAAAAAAGTTGAATGAAAAAGCAAAGGAAGCAATACATTACATTACATTACATTATTTACCATTGGATCAAGCATTTATCATACAAATGCTTCCCTTCATTAGTTTTAAAGGCATCTTTGCTTTATACAGTAGCATGTCTTTGCATATTCCTAAGAATTTTGCAGAAACCTGTATAAAAACATAAGAAGACAAAGGAGAAATAGGAATTATTTCCAAATTTATTTACAAACTAATGTCATGGGATGGGAAAAGAGTTTGTAGGTATAGTTAAAAAGGTTAAAGCTAAAAATAATCTGATCCGTTTTAATGTAATCAGTGATATTAATATTTCAGGTTGAAGCCGTATGTCTGACTGTCTTTCTGTATGGCAGAACTCTGTGTCTAACTTAATAATTAATACAAAGAAATTTAATTTTGTAAAGTTGAGTATACGCTACCTTATGTTTACCTTAAGTACAAAAGTGCTTCTTTTGTTGTCAGACAAATACGTTCCCTTTTCGGTAATCTGAGAGTAAATCACAGATGAGAAATCAAAAAAATAAATCGGATAAAAATTAAAGTTTTGTCTTATTTGTATTTAAATTCAGCCCAGAATATTTTTTTTTGACAGATTGATACGATTTTGATATTTTGATAGATTTAAAACGTACCAGTCACTTTTCTGTAGCAGTGTTTGTATAGATATACAGTAGATGTTGAAACACATAGGCTGATAAAAGAATGACAACAACCTCAAATCAGTTTTGACTTTTTTAATAAACAGTAACGAACAAAGGCTTAACATTAGCCACCAAGCTGTTAATAACCACCAGTAACCTGTAACATTAATAGTCTGTTAAAATAAAGGCAAGTCTTATATTGAAACAAATGTAGTCTATAGGCTACCGGAAAACATTTTATTTATTTACATTTTATTTTAGTTACATTATTAAGAGGCAATTACGTATATTATATGTACAGTACATATGGTCTAAAAAAGGGCATGAAATTGTAGCACATGGGAAAGATGCATTGTTTGTTCTAAGATGCTTTTCCGCTCGAGTGCCTGTACCAATCTGCCCATTCTCCTCTGATCTCTCTCATCAACAAGGCTGTGGGATAGGGGGTGTGGTCAAGCATCACTCCTACACCTGGGGGAAGTTTGCTTAATGAGTTCTTCATTGTAGTGATGAAGGAAAAGGGAAAAGATAGGGGAGAGGTGAATGATGACAGAGAGAGAGATGAGCAGCACTGGACTGTGGAGTGTGTACTGTAAGTTTTAATAAGCATGTAAAATCATTTTTAAGACCTTTAAAAGTCAATTCACATTTTTTCATAATGCAGCTTTGTGGATGTTCCCTATTTATGTGACTTCAATATACAATACTGCTTCACCCACCTGGGTTGATCTCACATCTGTTTCTCCTGAACCCATTAAATATTGGATGAAGTGTCCTCTAGAACCTCTGTATAAACTTTTTTTTTTTAGATGGCTGAAGAGTCTGATCTCTTCCAGTCTCGCTACTATGAAGGTTTCTAACAGCCAAAGTACTATAATGTCTTACACAGAAATAATCTCCCACGCACCAGAATTCTGGCCATGTTTTTTAAACGAGGCCATGTCCACTGGGTTCAGTTAAGTTTCCTGAATGCAATCTTTTCATTCCCTGGAAGTCAGAAGTCAGAACCTGGTAGACCTCCTTACACCTTAACTTTAGAGTTTGCATACAGTCTTGTCGTTTCCAGTTTCCCAAACATCTTAGAGTTTGCATACAGTCTTGTCGTTTCCAGTTTCCCAGAACATCTTTGAGGTCAATGAAAGTTTTTCCAACGCCCTCCCATATCACAGATTTTTCCTTGTGCAACTGATTGTGCTTGAACACTTCTCATTCTGTTTTGTTTTTGTGCAATCAAGACAGCTATTAGTGAATATGTATGACAGACCTTCTTCTTTAGCTTGATGGACCCAGACTCAGATTCAGACTTAACGTCCCCACCATCACTTGGCACATCATTTTCTCTGATGAATCCCCTTTCTGATTGTTTGGGGACATCCAGGAAAAAGCTTGCCCGGAGAAGAAAAGGTGAGCGTTACCATCAGTCCCGTTACCAGTCATGCCAACAGTAAAGCATGAGAGCGTTCATGTGTGGAGTTGCTTCTCAGTCAAGGGAGTGAGCTCACATACAGTTTTGCGTAAGAACACAGCCATGATTAAAGAACTGTACAAAAACATCCTCCGAGAGCAACTTCTCTCAACCATCCAAGAACAGTTTGGTAAAGAACAATACCTTTTCCAGCATGGTGGGAAACACAACATCAAAATTCTGGGTCCATGGCCAGGAAACTCCACAGATTTAATTCCCATTGAGAACATGTGGTCGATCCTCAAGATGGCCCAGAAGTTGATTGACAGCATGCCAGGGCGAATTGCAGCTCTCTTAACAACAGAAGGATCAACACTGCAAATATTGTCTCTGCATAAAGTTAATGTAATTGTCAATAAAAGCCTTTGACACTTATGAAATGCTTGTAATTATACTTCAGTATGCCATAGTAACATCTGACAAAAAGATCTAAGTATCAAATCTCAAAAATTATGGCCACGGCTATATTATGTATTTTTTATTGATATGTATGGTAGAGATTTATTTAAAATGGTGCCTTTAAAGCATTTTTTAGAGGATATGCCTATTGACTGAGGGTAAGTCATCATGAGAAATGTTCATCTTCAGATTAGGTTATAATTCTTTGTTTTATAGGCCAGACTGGGCAATTTTTTAATTAAAAAAGGCAGGATGTCTGAATAACTGTTGAGAACATTGAGAAGGGGAAATGGACAGGATCGCTCTCGGTACATCTGTACATTCGACACATTCTGTGAGCTTCACAGACAAAACAGTATAATTAAGAATTTATCTCTCTTGCCAACTCATTGAAACTGTGGAATAGGTGCTCAGAATGAACGACATGAACTCGGTGTCAAAATACAGTTTAAAAAGGAAGAAAAAATCATCAGGATAAAAATCTCTCCCATTAGACTCTGTCTTGTCCAGATCTTACTGATTTTTCTCTTGCAGAGAAAACACATGGTCGTAAGTACAGGGACGGATGCCCAGTACATCCGTCATGAGGATGGGCTATTCTATGGAAAACTATTAGGAAGCTGAACATCTGGAGACTTTTTACAGCAAGCTTAAAAATGTTTGTACAGAAGTTGTTAGTCTTTCAGTTGGTCCCGTTGAGGGGTCACCACAGCGGGCCACACATCGGATCCGGACAGCAACTTGCTACAGGTTTTACACAGGATGCTCTTATTGGCACAAACCTCTCATTTTATTCAGGCTTGGGATCAGCACTGCATCCAGTGGCTGGGGTTTGGGTGTTGCCTGGGTATCCAACCTGGGCCTTACACATGGTAGGCCAGAAGCTTTATCAGGCTGATATGGTTGTCCACACTTAAGGTATCATCCACAGGTTCTTCATGATCACTTCACACCTTTGCCAGCATTCTCCAGCATTCTTGTGTCCCCGATCTTGTTCAGTATTTTAGTGTCTTTCACTGAAAGGCATTAAGAGAACAATATCTGAATAATATCTAAAGAGGTATACAGCTGACGATCCTCTAAAGTACATCATCACACATCATCTGCCTTACAGGTGTTAAGATACAGCATGTGTGTTAGTCAAAACAAGCCATTCCATACTAACTATTTTATACCACATAAAGGTACCATTACTTTGTAACACCACAGGTGCCCTCTCAGACAGGCCTATGGCTATACACATTGGCTTTTAAAGCAGGCATGTTGGTTGCTAGGCAACACCCTCAAACAAGTAATCAGTGCAAAATCTCAGCACCTGGTTGCGTGCCTTTATAAACAGTCCTAATGCTTCACTCAGTGCGTGAACATACTTTCTGTATAAATTGTAATGGGTCACAGCAGTCTGGCAAGATGTGTTAACAGGTGACTCCACACTTAACTCACTTTTGTCCACCTTAAAATACACATTCAGCCACCCCTGTGCCAGCGGAGGTATGACGTCATCCCTTCTACCAATCCATCATGATAGAGTTTCACCCCTTGCTGCCAGCTCTGACTGGAACACCCTGGCTCACTTCTTCAGGGCCTTGTAAAGGAAATGTAAAATGAGCTAGCAACCTGTGACACTTCAAGCAACTTAGATGCACTATACAAATTCTGGCTCCAAGAATGTAATCATTTCAATTGACCGGTCCACCTGAACCATCTCTGTCTGGGGTTCCCAGAGCTGCTTTTAACACTTTTTAGTCTTAGCTTAGGCATTCACAGGACCAGTAGACTTGTGCCAAGTGCCGAAAACCAGATGTTGCCCCTGTCTGAGATCATTTTGAAATCATTTTGAATTAATTTTTTGCAGGGGCAGGGTTCTTTTGTCAAGAAGTAAGAAGTAAATTGAGGCCCTGTAAGTCGTCAACCAGAAGGGCAGACATTTATGTCAAGCATATAAGAGTGAATAAAAATGTTAGGCACCTAAAGAACAGTCAAACATTTTTTTTTACCAATTCATCAAGGAGGTCCTGTTTGGATAACATTGTAATTTTCAGCTGCTTGTTAAAGGAACATACTGTACATTCACATGTTCCTGTATAATCATGTTATTATCAAGCTGGAGAAATCACACATTGACCTTGTTCCTGGAGTTTGTGGTAAATGCAGAAGGAGCACATGGTTCAGATGAATTTGACATTGCTGCTGGAATCAAAGAAGTCGATGGTACACTGGACCTTTTAAAGTCTTTAAGAGGTTCAACCAAGTGGTCTATCATCAAGCAGTTCCTGATACCTTGAGGTTCCACATTTTAATGCTAAAGTCATTCTTGGGCAGCCCTCTGAGGACATCTCCTCACTGTTTTCCTTTTGCTATTGACCCAATAGTATGTGCTGTACGTATATCCCCCACTGTTGTGCTCCTGGGTTCTGGTTTGACACATTCTGAGGCCAGATCTCATCAAGGATTTCCATAGGACCAGAGTGGGAACATCAGGAGCCATTCCTAGAAGTGGGGGGTTATGTACTGTAAAGTTGCAGGTGTCAACACCCCTGTGAGGAAAACGGAATGCCGTGAGGACATTGTTGGTTGGCCAAGATTTGAGTGTAAGGCTTTAACAGCAGCAAATGGGGATTATTATGCAACTCCATATTACCGCTTATGGTTTTGTAATGTGAAGTACAACAAGCACCTGGATTTGGAAGTGAGCCGTATACAGCAGACTGGAACAGATTTTGGATTTGCAAGATTTAATATGAAATCTTGAGCAGAATCTTAACTTTAACAGTAACAGCTTTTGTTGTATGCTTGTCTTAATCCATGTATCCGTTACATGCTACAGTTTTCTTAATTTTTTTTTTCTTTTTAAATCTTCCCAATGGAACACATTGGAACAAAACATCAGCACTTACTGTTGCATAAGCTTTTAATAGTTTAAGGGGACTGCATCAGAGAAGGAAATCTCAGATCAGAGACATTTTTTCTGATATCACAACATACAGAATAGTAGTACTTCTATTTTAATTTTGTTAGTCTCAAAATTTGTCTATTTTGTTGAATATATTTGTCAATATACAGTATTGTAAACCAGTAGATTAATATTTATGTGGCTGTCTGTACATGGGCTGTGCAAAATCGATGCAGTTTTACATTTCAATAACTGTACATCCCCACACACAATTCCATAGAGGGAAATCAGGCCTTGTTGGAGTGTAGGAGTGGTTTAGGAAGGGGCGGCGGTTTGGCAGAACATGTTAGGCTAACAACTCCCAGCTGCCAGGTCTCCAAGCAACAAGATCCAACATCTGCAAGAGATCGTCTCCAGAAGGGCTTTAAGGATGATGGATGAAAGTAAACTTGGGGGGGGGGATGGGGGGGACTGCACTGCAGACAGAAGAACAGAAAGCTGCCAAAGAGTTTTATTTTTATTTTTTACAAATAATAATAATAATAATAATAATAATAATAATAATAATAATAATAATAATCACCTGAAAGTGAAAACTATGCAGGAGAAAAACAAAAATACCAAACCACAAACCAACAAAGTGTTCCAAATGTGCTTAAGTACTCATAATTTTAAAATCTAGTGATTGCAATGGTTTTGTTAAAAAAAAAATAATAATAAAATAAATAAAATAGATCTTGACTGAAATCTGCAGTAAACACTTCTGTGGAAAATGTGAGTCATGTACTAACCACTGAAAGCTGGCTGTCCACCAGTAAACAGAAGCAAAAGGGAAGAAGTTCACATGGCTGGTAATTTTTCTAGTACGCTTAACTTTTTTTAATGTAAAATGTTACATATTTCGCTCGGCACACGATTTCACTCAGTCAGCAAAGTCACACTCAAGAACCTCCTGTGTTTCCTCTGGCCATACATCAAGTGACACCCAACCAACCAACCAAACAGCCATAAAACGACAGCTTGTTTGCATCAGGGAGTGACTCAGTGGAAGTACCCAGTCACCCACTAATATTGTACTCTTTTATAGCAAGACTCTTCTAATCTTCAGTTGAGACATTTTTTCCCACTGACTACGAGACTCAGTTCTTTTGAATAAACCTACTGTTTAGATGTCCTCGGAGATGTACTGTAGCTGTCTTAAATTAGAAAGCAGAAAGCGGCGAGGGGAAATGGTTATGTAATCGTAATTGCTGAATCCCATTAGATTAAAATACACTGTATGTTGAATGTAGTACCATTACATGCAAACTAATGGCACCTTTTCACTGTGCACCAATTTAGTGCCTTTATTAACTAACTATTAACTATTATCTAACTATACCATGTTATACTGTTGAGCTTTTGTGGAGTGAATGGTACTAGACATGTCAGTGCCCTTTGCACTTTATAATGTGGCATTTAGTGGTGTAACTGAGTATGAATGCATTATTCAGATTGAACAGAATATGCAGGAATGAAGATCCAGTCAGATTGTGGATCTTTTCTTTTATTTTTTTTTTAGGGCTTGTTTTAGAAAACTTGCTAGTTTCAGACTAGATTTAGGAAAAATATCAAGGGGGAGAAGGAGTTTGAATCCAGCCTCAGGTCAGTGTGTGTAAAGTTTGCATGTTCTCCCCATGCTTGGTGGATTCCCTCTGGGCATTCCAATTTTCTCCCACAGTGCTAAGTTAATCAGCATTTCTAAATTGCCTGTAGTGTGTGTACAGTATGTGCGTGATTGTGTGCCAGTGGTTTGGCACACCATCCAGGGAGTACCCCGAGTCCCCTGGGATCGACGCCTGGCCTCCCACGACCCTGTACAAGATAAGCAGTATAGAGAAAGAGTGAGGGTGAGAGATTAAGAACAGACTTTGCAGAAGCTAGTCAGGATTAAGGTTGCCAAGTTTTCATGGTTATTAACCCAAATTGATACGAAGAAGAAAAAAAGAAGACAAAAAGTTTGTTTGAGTGAATCATTTACCATGGTGTACATTTGTAATTAAGAGGGCTATCTGCAATACACAGAACCTGGTCACTCTAGACATGGAACAAAGATCAAGTTTCTTAACTTAGCCCTACGTGGCGTCGTTGATGGGTAAAGAGTTTGTATAATTGGTTAAAAAACGAAAGCTAAATAGGTTGTAAGGTCGAGTATGTTACACCAGAGAGTGAATCACACATGAGAAATCGAGAAAGTAGATCGGATACAGATGAAGTTTTGTCTTGAAACGCTACCAGCGCAGTAAAATTTGTTTATACTGTACCACCAGCGCTGTTATTTTAGCAGTGGAAATATGAACTAATCCCAGTAAATATATTCAGTTTGGTTTTTGTAATTAACATCTATTGGTGCAGGTGTTTGTTTACATTGAGCAAGTAGCTTATCTGTAGCTTATTGTATAGTAGATTATTAAATCTGGCACAAACCTGCTCATAACTTCACTTGTACTAAACATTTCAATTTCATTCATGGTGCAGGTTTAACTTCAGGCAAAATCCTACTGTAAGTAGTGCAAAAGTTTAATTAAATTCTGTTGGCTGGACAGATATGCAGACAGACTGCAAAAATCTTTACGTTTCATACATTGGAAATTTTCTGAGACTGGTTTCGGGTCCTCCAATGTATGAAACATAAAAATATCATTAAAAGAGCGAGTTCTGACCAACGTACAGACAAAACCTTTCTTTTATTTTTTTAAGATTCACTATTCATTTTTACCGGAGACTACTCCGGTAGTCTGACCTAAACAGTACATTCCTAAGCTCCAAATAAAACCATACTGTATTTCTACTATATTTTGGTACAAACTATTAAAATTCCTTCATCTGTGAGCATGATGTGCATAATCTCAGCTGGGTTCTCCAAAATAATCAGTTATAATACATAAATGTTAAAATATTAACTTTTTGCATGTGTTGTTCATCATCTTTGAACAATCATTCGCTCCTGTTATTAAAAGAAAATATTACTGGAAATTCACACAGGTATTGTAATGAATTGCTGTTTGAAGGGATCCAGAAGGAATGAAGGATTCATTTGCAAGAACAGATAAACATTCTCCAAAAAATTTAACCCGAGTGCCACGTATAATTCTTTATGCATGCCGAATTTTGAATCCCACATGAGATAAGCTGTATTTACTTAATCAAAACAGCGCAGCACGAATTTTATTGTTATTCCCTGGAACACAAGTATAAATTTTTTGACAATTGATATAATCTGTTTTTGCAAATCAACTCTTGCATCTAAAGTGCAATCTCCAGGTTTGGAGAAGATTCTGACAGTGGATCTAGCAAACTTTTCCCCCAAAATTTGTTATATAAATTATTATTAGACAGTTATTAATGTCAATTGTAAATAACATGATCTTAAATTTAGAAAAGATGTTTTGAAACACAGTTAGCTTGTTTGTGCAGTCAAACTAGACAGCAGAAAAAAGGCTTGCCAAAAATTTAATCAGGACATCTGGCTCAGAATAAAGTAGCAAGTTACATAAGTAGCAAAAAAATAAATAAATAAGCCTTTTGTTAATCAGGGTTAAATTTCCAGTGTTTTCATGGCATACTGATATGGGTCGCATAATTGCAAATAGTTAATAATTGATTTCTGGTTGAATTAAGAGTTAAAAACCTAACATTACTTTGAGACTTCAACAAATACATATACGAGGGGCAGTCAAGTTTAAAAGGAACTTTTGATTGTGCAGAATAACATAACACAGTTATGAGAGTAAATACTCCCTTTATTTCTCTACACTATGCACTTATTCCACTGTTTCACTAGTGCTTGGATACCATCAAGGTAGAGCATTTTCTGGAGCCATGATCAGGCTGCCTGCTTCATGCCTGAAACGCTGGCCTCCCAAGAACTCCTCTAATGGTCCCAACATGTGGAAATGGCTTGGAGCGTGGTCAGGACTGTGGAAATAACTCCCAGCTGGGTTCCTGTAATGTACAGTATGAGTGGTGTTGGTGAACAATTGTGTGTAACTTTTACAAGGAACATACTGCTTTAGGTTGACTAATAATGTGAAAAATTTATATCACCAAAGGTTGTTAAACTATGCAGTAAATTCAAAGCCATTTGATTTCTCACTCCCTGCACACATTTTCAACTGAAAATTATCACTTCTACTTATGTTAAAACATTCCTCATAGACACATACTGTATGCTGAACTTTATAGCACTTTCACAGCAGCCTCATTTGGATCTGAAAATGACTTTAAATAGCTAAAATAAATAAATAAAATAAATTACATGAAGCTGAAAAGAAATAAAATACTGTATAAAATACTGTATAATGTGTCATAAGTAAATACTGTACTAGTACGAGTCACTGAACATATAAATGTGCTGCTGTATAATATAACATATTTAACAGTAAATGATGTAACCCATTCTTTGGAAAAATATGTTACTTTATTGCTGCTCATTTCCCAACATACAGTGCTGTGAAAAAGTATTTGCCTCCTTTCTGATATTTATTTTGTATATTTGACACTTTTCAGATTCAGATCATCGAACAAATGTTTATATTTTTACACAAAGATAACCCAAGTAAAAACACAATGCAGTTTTTAAATGATGATTTCCTTTATTAAGGGAAAAAAGCCATCCAAACATGCCTGGCCCAATGTGAAAAAGTAACTGCCTCCCAAAAACCTAATAACTAATTGTGCCACCCTTGGCAGCACCAACTGCTATCACTATGGAGGAATTTTGACCCACTCTTCTCAGCAGAATTGTTTTAATTCAGCCGCATTGGAGGATTTGGAATCATGAATGGCCTGTTCATGAATCTCAATCGGGTTTAAGGCCACTCCAAGGTCACTCCAAAACCTAAGATTTGTTGTTGTTGTTTTTTGAGCCATTCAGAGGTGGACTTGCTGGTGTGTTTCAGATCATTGTCCTGCTGCATACCCCAAATGCACTTGATCATGAGATCACAAACTAATGACCGGACATTCTCCTTCAGGATTTTCTGGTATAGCGAAGAATTCATGGATCCAGCTATTATGGCAAGTCATCCAGGTTACTACCACCACCATGTTTTTTTTAATACCTTTACACATAGGACCAGGTATGTTTGGACAACTTTTTTCCCTTTAATCATTTTAAAACTCCATTTTGTTTTTACTTAGGTTATCATTGCGTAATATGAAATATTCTTTGATCTGAATCCTTCAAGTGTGACAAATATGCACAAAAATAAAGTACTTTATTTGACTACTCAAAATATTCTCCTTCACATGCGATGCATTTGTGCCATTGTTGAAGCCAACTCTAGAATCCTGTTTGAAAGTCCTTTTTGGGACAGTTGATGATCTCACACTGAATGATTACGGTGATGACACCATTGACAAGAACAATGTGCACAGATGGATGAAGGGGAAACCAGTGTTGACTGACCAATGCAGTCTTTTTGATGGAGACTATGTTGAGTAATACCTTTTTTGTACAGTATATACCGTCTTTTGTATTACATTCGGTACAGCCCTTACACTTGATAAAAGCATATTTTCCTGCAGTAAACACTTTAATCGTGTTTGGGTACAGCTTTGAACACTATTTGGAAGACATATTCACCCATTCTTCCAGCCAGATTTGCTCCAAGGTTCTCCAGCTGGGTAGATTGTTTGTAAGTCAGATTTCAGTGCCATTGATTCTTAATGGGATTCAGATCTGGGCTTTATTTAACTATTCCTTGGCTTAGTACTGTATGTGAGACAATTGGGGTGCTGAAAGTTGAAATTTATCCCAGGCTTTATTATTATTATTATTATTATTACCAGACCAAAGCAAGTTCTCTTGTAATAATTCATTGTATTTTGCTTCATCCATTTTCCTTTTAATTTTAACAAAAAAAAACACATACTCTGTGTGTAAAAAGCATGATGCTGCCACCAGTTGGTGTTAATTGTTGGTATGTGTTGTGCTTGGTGGCATGGTGTGTTCGATTCCTGCCTCGGGTCTGTGTGCATGTTCTCCCCGTGCTTCCTCCGGGGTACTCCAGTTTCCTCAGACAGTCCAAAGACGAACAGGTTAGGCTAATTGGTGTTGCCAAGTTGCCCGTAGTGTGTGAATGACAAACGGGCATCAAGCTGGCGACCCAAATTATTAAGTAACTGCCACAGAAACGACGGACATACAGTATCCCGAGGGTGGGGAGTATCAGTCGCCTGATGTGCCGAATGGCACATGGACGAACCAAAACACCAAAGAAAGTGCTTTGAAACTTATTCAAGTATAATATTTCAATCTTGGTCTAATCACACATACAAAAAAAAAAAACCTTAATAATGCTCATGCAGATGCTTATCTAGTTTTCGGTTGTTGGTTTCCTTGAAATACTTGCTGACCAAAATTTTGAAAGCTTGCTCTTGAGAACACAGGTTTGCCAAAAAATACTGACAAGAAGAATACGCATATTTATAATTTAATATTGTTGGACAAATCAAATTCCAAAGGGTTTAAATACTTTTGCAAGCCGCTTTGCGATGCAAAGTTAGATTAGTGTTTAGTAATGAGATGAGTTTAGCAACTTACAGGGTTGTTGAACTGTAAGTTTTTATTATTATTATTATTATTATTATTATTATTATTATTATTATTATTATAAGCATTTGTAATTTAAATAAATTCTCTTGAACATTGGAAAGACTCAGTATTCAGCATTTTTTTTTCTCAGATGATGAATGTGTGGAAAGTAAGGGTTGGTCATCGTTCTGTGTGGGATTTTATTCTGTTGCAAGGAAAGGGAAAGTGTAGTCATACCTTGCGTATGAGTCATCTAGGTCTTAGGGACAGAACAGACCCAGTCCTCATGTCTCTCGCTCTGTCCATTTCTCTCTCTCTCTCTCTCTCTCTCTCTCTCTCTCTCTCTCTCTCTCACTTTCTTTCTCCCTCTCTCCTTTTAAAGAAAACGAGTCCTCTTTGCCAAGACAGAGGATAAAGCATAAATACACTGCAGTCCACTAATCCTGGCTGTGCTCCATCTACAGTCTGTACTGAAATGTTTTTCTTTTCTTTCCCCCTTTTTATTAACTATTAAGGAACCTGAACATTTGAAGGTATCATCGCCTCTCCGGCAAGCATCAGAACACGCAGCTATACATACATTAGTAAAATATTCTGGTATCTGAACATGTTCAGCAAAAACCTTCTCTTTGTTGAAAGACCAAACATTGAATCATGATGAATGGGAAGTCTGAGGTTTGAACCCATGCCCAGTGGTTTTTTTTTTTATTGCGGTGCTGGAGAAGTAAAAACTAAACAAAAAAGCTCAGCCTGCTGTCTTTATGGATAATATTAAATGCAATTAAGTAAAAGACAGAATCACAGTCGAAAAGCAGCATCACTGAGAACGAACAATCTAACCGCAAGCATTATCTAACCACACGATGTAATGATCCTGACGTTCATAGCCAGACAGATGTTGAGACGATCTCAAAGTCTGTGCTGTTTCTTGTAAGCTCAGGATTGCATGTAAACAGTGATTCTGTTCTGCATATTACATGTATTTTACCACACACAGTCAGGAGATTTAAAAAAGGCAGGGTTAAATACAGACAAAGGTTATTTCTATCGGTATGCTTTTTAATTAGGGTTGTTTGAGAGAACAGATGACTAGGAGGAACTGAATAAATATATAAAAGTCTAGGGTGGGGTGTGGGGGCATTTGCTGTGTATATGTTATGTACTGACTTTCTGATTCGTCCACGATCGCAGTAGTTGTAAGCACGGTCCGTCCCTATCCGCGTTCTGGCATCCTTTCCTCCATTTTGTTTAAATCCTACTAAAACAACCACAGCTGAGTGACTGCACTTAATTACCTCAAAAAAGAGCTCACGGGTACGACCGCTCCTGTTATGCCTTATTTGTAAAAGCAGTGCTTATGACTTCTACTGTATAAGGCGATGTCGTTTACACAGTATAATAAACATGCTATAGTGGGAGAGCTACAAAAGCCAGTGCATATGTGTTTGTATAATCCTCTTCCCAAGCTTAGTTCAGCACAATATATCATGTCCCATGGACAAGCGTGGAGTGGAGCGAGCAAGTGAGTGCCAGACTCCTCCATGCTCTTATGTAAGATGAGATTAGAGGGGGGGCCTGGTGAGCAAACAGGAGACATCCTTTCTTCATTCCCAGAGCCCTTTCAACTTGAGAATAGCTGTGACGAGCACTTTTAATAGGTACTGAGATACATATGCGGTACAGCCGAGCTTAATTAATTCAACACCAGATAAAATGGATAACATTTTTTATGAAAAATGCGAGTAAGATGGAAAAATTCATCTCGAATTGGATGCCGGTCCATTTTAGGGCCTCATGCACAACATGGTGCAATTTAGTGTAGACAATCAACCTACCTGTGTGTTTTATTTTTATGTGTAGTTATTTTAATGATTTTTTTTGTAGACATTATTTGCTTAGATTTTTGCAAAAAGCAATGGTACCAGGATAGCTTTCTTTTCCTGTTGCACATCAAAATCCCCCAGCTGCTTCAGAGACCTTTTTCTTTTTTTTTATATGTTTGGCAAATTCTTCACATTGTCTCTAGGGATGTGCTCTCAAAATGAAGTGTTTCCGTGAGTCACTGTAATTGGAACAGGGCATTGCTGTGATGTTCTGTGAAACTAGCTGCCCAGAGAAGCTCAGTATCAGCAGCGGTGCAACTCTGAGAGGAGATTCACATGAGAAGCAGGCACATTTGTTGTTTTGTAAATGAAAATAGGACTTTTCGTAATTTATATGAGTGACAATTTATCAAAAACCCACATGTTGAAAACAAACAAGTCTAATCAGAACAACAAACTTGTGTAGATTTAACACTTGTATAAATGAATGCAGTGATTCAGAGTAATAGACCAGACTATGGTCTAAATAATTAATTATATATGCACTGCCTGGCCAAAAAATACACACACTCTCTAAAAAATTCCATTCGACTGCCTTTAGCTTTGATGACACCATGGCAGCGCTACACCAGACGGATGCAAGGTCACAACTGTTATTTCCATCCATCGTTTTTTACATTCAGGTTGTCAGCTGACTTCATTTTATTGCCACATAATGTTACTGAGCCTAGACCTGAGCAACCGAAGCAACCCCAGATGCCTCCAGAGGTTTGTACAGTGGCCACTATGCATGATGAGTGCATCCCTTCTTACCCTGACCCGCCCATTACTCTAGAATAGGTTCAGTCTGACCTCATCAGACCACATGACCTTTTCCCTTTGCTACAAAATCTTTATGCTCTCTAACAAACTGAAGCCTTGTTTCCTGATGAGTCGCACAAAGTGGACACACAGCTGTCACAGTCCCAATCCTGTCACATTTTGTGTGTGGAAATGCGCTTACTTTGACTACTACACATGGCCCTGATTTCCACTGTTGGATTTTTATGATGCAACTTCATCAATCGATTAAGTGATCTCCGATCACGATCATTCATAATTTATGTTTGACCACAATTCCTCTGGGAAGTTGACATTGCACAGTTGTAAAAACATGCCCGATAGTTCTGAACGCAATTCCAGTCATTTCAAATCTCCTTAGTTGTTTTCTTTACATGATGCAGGCCAATAATTTGACCCGCCTGAAACACAGTAACATCTTCTCCATCACCATGGGATATGCCTTCTGACATGATTGTTTAAGAAATGAGAAGATGCTCACGGCATCCGTTAGAGTTAAAAGAACTGTTGCATGCTGAAACATACCAATCACTGCAGTGATTATTCAATCATTATCATAATTATCTTAATTATTTGCTTATATAAATCTAAATGGACACTCAAGAAGAATGTTCTGCATGTATTCACTTGAATGATTTTTTAATAGGCATTTGATTACTGTTTGTTGGCCTATATGGACAGATTGTCATTATAGACAAAAATACCCCAGCACAGCTTTTATTGCATGATGTTTTTTTTTTTTTAACTTTAGTTTTCAAAAATAAGCCTAAAAGAAGAGTGCATAATTTCTTTAGTAGGGAGCGTAGCCCATATGGTGACAATTGAGTTACAATAACTGCTTTGTTGAAATCTTTTTTTTTTTTCCCCCATTTAATTGCATGCATTATTATCTAACTCTCTTGCTGCACAAATTAAACTTTTACATGCGTCCACATTCTAATGAAACAGGAAAAATCAAAGACTGACTTCATACTTTCATTTTAAAATCCTTTCATTTTTTAAATCCTTCTTTCTACGGGAGAATTACTTGTGTAATATTGCTTCATGACTCAGCTGCTAATAATATATATATATTTAAAACATGTGCATTAACTAGAGTGAAATTTTTTGTTTAGAAGGTTTTGTTCAGTGTTAGTATTATTTTGCTACGATGCGCATTTTGCTAGCTGTCTGATTTTCTCAGATTAAAAAATGGATATTAAAATTAATTGGGTACCATTTAGCATAAATTAACTCCATGAATCCCATTTCAATTCCTGTTTTTTTTTTTTGTTTTTTTAAACATGACTACTGTAGCAGTGATTTGCTAGAGAATAGCAATTCCACAACAGTGGCTACAGTATGTTAGCAGCATGTTAGCAGATTAGCAGCAGGTTTATAATAACGCCTAGTGGCAGATCACTTAAACTTTCAACTGTGATATATATACTCTTAGATATATATACTCTTTCTTCACTGTAAAAATGTAAGCAATTAGAGCTTTACTCTAGGTCTAGGCATCTAAGATTTTTGGCTGAATAGTAAAAACAGTATTAACAATCTCAGTAAGGTATGGGATTTGCACTGTTTATTTCCATTTATGTCCTATTTATGTACATTTATGTCCTATTTTATATCCTATAAGTACAATATTATATATAATATTATATCAGGGCTTGACATTCGGCTGTGGCGGGTAATAACTTTAGTCTCACTAGCCACTTTGGCGGGTAGTTTATTCTTTGGTATGACAATATAATTT
>JAQMYK010000007.1:3681547-3695652 GCA_030014345.1 Clarias buthupogon
AAATGCGTTACTAGTTTGTTTAATGCAAATAATCATATGACCAGGTTTAACCCCAATAGATTCCCATAATCACAGTGCAGTTACCCGGCTGCGTGTGATAATGGCATGTTTAACGCAGATAAAAAGATGACAGAGGAAACATCACCAGGTGTGCTGAATAGCAAGTTTCATTATAAAAAACTTCTAGATAGAAGTTTACATGAAACCAAAAGTTAAGCTTCCTTTATGTATATGATAATGAATGAAAATAAATTATAAAGTAAATTCATGTAAGTAAACAGGAAAAAAAGTGTTTCATTATATTTATATTTTAAAATAATCATTTTGTTAACTGGCCAAATTTTTTTTTTAAGTATTACATTTTGTTTCAAATTATTGCACTAAATTTTGCTTGTGCCGTCTTGTGTTTTATGGCTATCTGTGTATTACCATGGATTCAGTGGTTTATATGGAAATGTGTTAAACAAGCATTTAGTATGTCATTGTAATTTGATGAGGAATGTACAATTTGATGAATTTGTATAATGTGCAGTATTTTAACCTACAGAAGAGTTTGAGATATGGGACTTCTTGCTTGTGCACTCTACCTCTAGGATTATAATAAAACCGTGAGATATAAGAACTGCCAGGTGAACTTTATAATAGACACAGATCTACAGCTTTATGATGCAAAGTTTCATTTTATTCTGTGTTTCCTTACAGGGAGATCCTGGTATTGAAGGCCCTATTGGTTACCCTGGAGCCAAAGTAAGTCTTTCATGAAATACATTCACTGTTTTAGTGTCAGTTTCAGATATTACATGAAATATGTCTGACCATTTGTCTTTCTGTTTTAATCTTCTCCTAATCTGTTTTAGGGAGACCGTGGTTCCAAAGGAGAACGGGTAGGATTCTTTTATATGGCCTATGTGAATAACTACAGGAATTATGTATTTATTGTAAAGACATGCAAAAATTTAATACAATTTCCTTTCTTTTTTTTCACCCTAGGGAGAAATCGGCTCACAAGGAAGGAGGGTAAGATCACACATTGTTCTTTCTTGGTATCTCATACTTTTAAAAAAGATAAAACACTAAAATATTTATTTCTCGCATTTTTTATTAACTCATTAATTTATCGCTCCTGTTTCACTAGGGAATTGCAGGGATGTTAGGACGCAATGGCACTGATGGTCTGAAGGTGAGAGCGGTAGATTGACATGCATGAGATGTTTTATTTTATTTGTGTCTTTGATTAAATAAAACAAACTTAATCATTTTTGCAGGGCAAAATTGGTCGCATGGGGACTCCTGGTTGTAAAGGTGGACCAGGTGACAAGGTATGTGTGTGATGTGTCTTATGAAGAGTAAGTAAATACCTAGCAGGCACTGATTAGTTTATAATTGTTTACTCTATTCAAAGGGTCCTGATGGTTATGCTGGAGATGTAGGAGTCAGTGGTTCAAAAGGATCTCCTGGAGAGAAGGTATTAGATTAATTTGACAGAAAAAACAACTTTTTTTTTTACTTTTAGTGTGCAGTGACCTGAAATATCTCTTGTTTCT
This sequence comes from Clarias buthupogon, assembly GCA_030014345.1. NCBI lineage: Eukaryota > Metazoa > Chordata > Actinopteri > Siluriformes > Clariidae > Clarias > Clarias buthupogon. The sequence goes on from JAQMYK010000007.1 coordinate 3,683,092, forward strand.
AGGGAGATCCAGGACGACCTGGGAGAGCAGGGCCATCTGGACCACCTGGAGACTCTGGTCCTAAGGTACATGAAATATATTTTAAAGAGAGAAATGTATAATAATAATAATAATAATAATAATAAATCGTACTTCCTGCAGGGTGAAAGAGGTAGTCCAGGCACACCAGGTGTCCCTGGGCAGAAAGGCCCTAAGGTCAGTATTTGTGTTTTTTTCTTCTACTCCTGCTATGTTATTTACATTAGAAAGCGCTCCTGATTGTAACATGTTAATTTTGTTTTTCCAGGGTACAGCTGGAGGCCCCGGTCCTAAAGGAGATTCTGTAAGTGAACACGTGTACTGCAACATTTCACTTTCCACAGTGATGTGGACATGCAAGTCTGGAAACCGTTCGTTTCTTTTGTATTGATAGGGAAGAAGAGGAGACTATGGGCCAAAGGGAGGTCAAGGACCAAGCGGGCCAAAGGGAGAAAAGGTAGGCACTGATTGGTTAAGCCCAGTGCATTATGGGAATTATATTGTCAATGCAATTGACTGTTCTGAAACGGAGCAATGAGTTTCATAAATGAATGTGTTTCAGGGTGAACCAGGATCTGAAGGTTTAAGAGGGCTTCCAGGTGAAGCTGGCAATAAAGGAACCAAGGTCATTATAGTATTATAATTACAGTCACTTTATTATTGTTATAAGTATTAATTATATACTAAGAGATTAACATATATTTATGTTGTTTTTTTTGTAAATCTGTTTAGGGAGATCAAGGTCTTCCAGGACCAAGAGGTCCACCTGGACAAATAGGAGAGTCAGGAAGAAATGTAAGACAATGACACAATGTATTCTACCGTGTATCTCTATGTAACACTTTTCTGGTATTGAATTTTATACATTATATTGGATGCGTTGGTCTTAAATTGTTAAAATATTGACAAATCTTAAATGTATTTTCTTGGTGGTGGTAGGGAAGCAGAGGTGACCCTGGTGATGCTGGCCCAAGAGGCGACCCAGGACCCCCAGGAGCTATCGTATGTCCAACTTCCATCAAATCGCAAAACAACCACAGGCTTCAGAAAAAAATACTCAAAATATGTTGGGGGAAAAAATGGTAACATTTATTTCTAGATGAACTGTGGTAATTAGTTAATGGCAGCGGTGGTCCAGCTGGACCTTTGTCTTGAAGAATGAAATATCAAATATAAATAATAATATGATACTATATATAACAGATACCGTCTAAACAGCAGACTGGACTCTATGCTAAAAGTGCACAGAATGAAATAAGGTTCTGATGCTTCTTTGCAGTGTATTCATCTGTTTATTAAAAAAAAATTTTTTTTGCTCATGTTTCTTTCTATCATTGTTATACAACTATTTTAAGTGCATGTTATTGTATTTAATACTGTAGGGTGACAGTGGCAGACCAGGTTTCAGCTACCCTGGACCAAGAGGACAACCGGTAATGTCTCTCCTTTTTACTTCAGCATGTCAAATTGAATCTTAATTCATACCTTCAAGCCATTTATGCAACTTGTTAATATTTTTTTTGCAGGGTGACCTAGGAGATAAAGGTAGACCTGGAGCTCGGGGAAGCAGAGGAGACTGCGGTCAAAAGGGAGACCCGGGACAGAAAGGAGGACCGGGACTGCCTGTGAGCCAACCTTCATTTCCTAGATATATTTCCTCCAGTGTTCAGAACATGAGCGACTAATTTCCAGAATAACTATGCATACCGCAGGTGATGGGTAATTACAGTACTGTGTGAGGAATAAAGAAGTTCTTATATATTTTCTCTATATTAGGGAGAACCTGGGCCTCAAGGTGAGCCTGGACCAAGGGGGTCAAAAGGAGAAAATGGAAGAGACGTAAGTCCACTGTACAATACTAAGATATGGTTATACATAAACACTATATTACTAGTACGCGATATTATACAGCCATAATAAATGAATTATCTAATTTATTTGGAATATGTGTATACCTCAATCCTCCAGTTATAGTGGAAAAAGTCAATTTTCTTTCGTAATTTTAATCAAAAAGTGAAACAATTCTATATTATAACCTCGTTGCATGTAAAGTAAAATATTTCAAGCCTTTTGTGTTTTAATTTTGATTATTATAGCTTGTGAAAATCAAAATTCTAGTATCTCAATATATAAAAATATTTCCTAAGATCAATGTCCCAAACTCTCAAAAAAGGATTTTGTTATGAAATTCTGAAAATTTCTATTCATTATCAACAATCATGTCTCATTTACCCAAATCTTCTTTAACCAACTGCGGAAACTTCACACTGTACTTTAAGAAACTTGGATTCTGTGCCTCTCCACTCTTCCCTCACACTCTGGGACGGCGATTTCCAAGTGAAATGCAAAATTTGATGGTTTGATCTTGACTAGGAATGCAACAGTTGTAGCCCCTTTACTGACTCTTGTAGTGGCTCTTGACACACTGACTTCAGCCTCACTTCAATCCCAAATTCTTTAATCAACGTTAGTTTCCCGTCTTTTCAAACTTTTCCCATTAAGTCAACTTTCCATGAATGTGCTTCAATACAACACCTGTTGAGGGTGTTGATAATTGACATCTGGAAAAATGTCAAGTCAGCGTTTTCCCCCATGAGTGTACTGAACCAGACCAAGACATACACAGTATTTATACTGTATGAATATTTACATACCGCTTTACACAAATTTAAATACACAATATTTACACAACGGCCATCGTCAGAATAACACAAATAATAATAATATGGAAATGAGTGTGAGGATTGTGGCTATGTTTTTGACAGGGTGATCCTGGTCCAGAGGGAGACCCGGGCCTTACAGTAAGTACCATCCTGGAATCTTTTTATATATATAAATCTCCCAGTGGTGTTTCAAAGGTTCTGTCTACTGTAGTAATTTGATTATCCTACATCTCTTCAGGAATGTGACGTCATGAATTACATCAGAGAGACCTGTGGGTGCTGCGGTAAGGGACATTCCCTGGGTTAATCTAGTTGAAATAACGTGGTTTGATTCTACTTTACGTTTTGAATACTTACACATCCTCTGTCTCCTCTGTGCTGTTTCAGATTGTGAGAAGAGATGTGGAGCACTGGATATTGTATTTGTTATTGACAGCTCTGAGAGTGTTGGACTAACAAACTTCACCCTGGAGAAAAACTTTGTAATCAGCACCATCAATAGATTGGGCTCAATGGCTAAGGAACCCCGCTCAGAGACTGGTAGGTGCAATTTAGACGTACATCAAGTTTGCAAGTGTTTGGTAGGTTTCCTCCAAGTATTCCTGTTCACACAGGCCAAAGATAAGCAGATCAGGTTAATTGGCGTTCCCAAATTGCGCATAGTGTGTGTATGCATGTGTAAATGTTGCCCAGAGGTCCCATCAAAGTCAAAAAATAGGAATAAATTCATGGTCACCATTGGCCTCCACAATCCCTAGTTGGACTACAGAGGTTCCTGGATGGATGGATGGATGGATGGATGGATGGATGGATGGATGGATGGATGGATGGATGGATGGATTGATCTAAACAAGTACATACATTTTGTGTGTGGTGTGGCATAAAGGCTATGTGTCTTTCCTTGCAGGAACACGAGTCGGTGTGGTCCAGTACAGTCACACTGGAACCTTCCAGGCTATTCAGCTCAACGACTCCAAGATCGATTCTCTTACAGCTTTTAAAGATGCTGTGAAGAATCTCGAATGGATTGCTGGTGGCACGTTTACTCCTTCTGCCCTGAAATTTGCCTATGACAATCTGATCCGTGATAGTCGCCGGTCTAAGGCTAAAGTGACCGTGGTGGTGATCACAGACGGTCGCTTTGATCCCCGGGATGAAGACGACCTGCTGAATTACCTCTGCACAGATAGCAGTGTAGATGTAAATGCCATTGGTGTTGGAGATATGTTTGAAAAGGAAGAGGAATCTGAGAGTTTGAAGTCCATTGCCTGTAACAAGCAAGATAGGGTGATGGGCATGAAGCGGTTTGCTGACCTGGTGGCAGAGGAATTCATTGACAGGATTGAGACTGTTCTCTGCCCGGGTAAGTTGTCCATCTGCGTACAATGCTCTTTCTACTATATATCATTCTTAACTTTTCACCTACTGTATCCTGCAACATGTGCGTATATAACTTACGTTTCTTTATTATAGAACCGGTGATTGTCTGCCCTGACCTTCCATGCAAACCTGGTAAGGTTCTTTTTATTTTTAATAAGATCCCCCCAAAGAAAACTGCTGTTTGTATGAAATTCGTAAAGATTTGTAATCCTTTCAAGGGCTCAGAATTTTTTGAGTGATAATACAACTCCCTTCTATATAAGGAGGAAAAAAATACAGACATACTGTATTACGCATGCTTCAAGACCCTTAATATCCTGTGATGTCTAATAAACCCTAAACCAGTTTCTTTCTTTCCTCAATGTAAATCTCAAATAGGCTCCAAATAATAAATTAACTTCACAAATAGCCACTATACCTGTATTAATTCCCATCGAAGTTATTAATGTCTCTTAAATAAACATAAAAATCTCTCCAGTTTTGCTAAAAGTTTCAATAATTGAAGCAATCATTCCAAGCGTAGTTTGCGCTGTGCTCTGTGAGCGGAGTCAGTCGCTCGGAGACTCCTAAAACTATTGTCTCGCTGCTCACTTGCAGATGATTCATCTCATTGGAATGGATTCCCTGCCGATGGAGGGATAAATATTGTCCCAAATCTCCCAAACTTCCCAGACTTACCCAACACACCGCAGGAGCTCACGAGCCCCGATGCCTACACCAGAGCTTTAGCCACAATGGTCTACGCAGCCGAGAGAGCCAAGTTATCCACTGGGGCCGAAAGACGGTGGTGGATTAATGTGTTCATTGACTCGTTCAGATTTGTCTATGGCGATCTCCTGGGTGACCCCAACAAAGCCTTGGGGTTGTGTTAGGCAATTTGGCCAAACCGGGCTATCAAAAAAGTGGCTATGGCTTTATTATTTTGGTGGTTGCTCTTATCTCCGCTGTAGGATTATGTGAAAAGAAAATTTAATTTACTAAAAATGACTAAAAACATTTAAAGCTTGCTGAACTAACATTATCACGAGAGCCAGTTGAGTGATCAGTTCTAAGCATGATAATGACCTAACCATTATTATTATTATTATTATTGTTATTATAACTTATAGGAAACTCTTTCTCCTGACCTCAGTGCCTGCTGCTTTTTGAAGTTATTTTTCTATACTTGAACATGGCTAAGAGATAGAATTAAGGCATCCTGACTGACTGTGAAGACAATTCATGCCTGCACAATGTAATGTTCTTAATCTACGCGCTGCTGCTTAAACACTCACACGGATCTATTCGGCAGTGCTGAATAATCCACTGAGTTATCACAGTGATAATTAAAGCTCATACTATCTGTAAATATTGCATTTGGAGTAAACCATACAATGATTTTCTGATAAAGTTTTGCACTTTGCACAGTACCGATGGGCCTTAGCTCCTCTACGGCTTATACGTAGATATAGAATGTTTCGCTTTCACGATTAAATACTCTACCTGGCCAAAAAAAAAAAAAAAAAAAAAAAGTCACCATTAGCGTTGAACACACAGTGTAGTGACCAGTTCATGTGTGAAAATGACTCCTCATGCTCCCACAAACACATTTTCACTATTTCAATCCTGGAATGTGTCCCGTGCCATCAGGGAAGAAAATCTCCGAAAAAAAGAATGTACTCCATGCAGGTCATCAGCTGATTTAATTTTATTGCCACATAACCTCACATAGCCTAGACATATACATTATAATTACAGCAGAGAGATTACCTCATCTAGAGCAATTCACGTTTTTATAATATACAGCCAAGCAGTTGAGGAAGTTCCCTGCTCAAGAGCCCAACAGGCAGTTATGAGGTTTGAACCTGGGAACTTCCAAATTGTAGTCTAATGCCTTAACCACTGAGCTACCCCTGCCCCTAAATCTGAGCAACTCGGGTAACCCCAGATTTTAGTGTTATTACACTGCCTCCAGAGGCTTGTACAGTGGCCACTATGCATGATGAGTGCCCTTCTTACTCTGATGCGCCCATCACTCGGGAATAGGCTCAATCTGGACTCATCACACCACGTGACACTTTTGCTCTTACTTTCACTATTAAACATAGGTATTGTTTTCTTGATTTTTTTACCATACTGTTTCATCAAGTTTTTAAGTGATCTCCGTTCATGATTTTTTTTTTTTCGTCCACATATCTTCTACAAAGTTGATGTTTTGGCACTATCCTTCCAGGTCTTAATAATGTGATAAAGGGAACCCAGTTCCAGTGGAACTCTTCAAGTTGTTTTCTTTGCATTGATACAGCCCAATACCTTAACCCTTCTGAAATTGCGCCTTTCTTTTTAATTTTTTGGCCAGGCAGTGTATGTAACCTCACTGCAATTTCAGGTATAGTTTAAAATACCAGTAGAGAACATTAAAAGGTTTAAAGGATCTCAAAGCCCTTTCCGAAAAAAGAAAAAGCATGATATATAGCGCATGAACCTGAAAAACTTGCTCTGACTTGAAACAAAGATGTATGCCTTGTGACTTTAACGATTTAAAGATCATAGCGAATAATTTCTATGGATGACTTAAAATCTGAAAAGTTGAATATACAAGTTTATGCTATGAATATTGTATGTAATAACATTTAATATGCAATTAGAAAATAAAAAACAAGCTCTAGGACTGCAAGAATATATTAAATAAACATATATGGCAAAAAAGGTTTAATTTACGTTTTTGACTATTTTAACTGTACATACAATTATGTCCCTAAGGATTAAATACACGTTTTCAGCAATATTACTTCTGTCCCTGTAATTTAAACCAAAAGAAAACCATTGTGTATATTCCTGTGTTAGGTTTGAAATCAATTGAAAGAATTATTGGCGGCTAGTGGTTAGCACTATGCACCTCTTGGGTCAAGGGTTCGATTCCCGCCTCGAGTCTGTGTGCATGGAGTTTGCATGTTCTCCCTGTGCTTGGTGGGTTCACTTCAGGTACTCTGGTTTCCTCCCACAGTCCAAAGACATGCAGATTAGGATAATTGTCAGTCCCAAACTGCCCGTAGTGTGTAAATGCATGTGTGAGTGTTGACTGGAGGTCCTACCACGGTCACAAAAATGGGAATAAATACATTGCTCACCTCTAGTCACTTAGTCCCTAGTTGGACTACACAGGTTCCTAGATGGATGGATGGAAAGCAATTCTTGCTTTATGCATCTGACATGCCTTATCAGCCTGGGAAAGAAAGACAAAAACACACACATTTGAGTTTTCTGTTTATTATCAGCGTTCGCCAGCTGCCCTGTTTCACAAAAGCCATTAACCTTTAAGTGATAAAGAGACCTGGAGACAGACAGATGGTAAGAAACACATTAGCATTTTCTGGTTATACAAAAGTCTAGTTCCATTGAGCCATTTGTATGTATATTTGTTTAGATACAGGCTATAGGAAGTATTATCATAAAAGGAATGAGGAAGATCTACAAGGGGGTTGTTTTATGTTCATGGAAAAGTTTGCACAATTACAACCTGGCAGTAGAATTCGCTATTGACGGTCTGGCCCCTGGGAAAGAATTCTTCATGCACAATGCCGTTAATGTCAAAAAAGGTTATGACCATGAACTTGGCCGAGCTGTAGTCCTGCCTTGCCTTTTTCGTTGTGGAGATGATGAGCTTTTCCACTGTGAAGACTGTTGCTTCATCTCAGGGTCGTACCCACACACCCGAGGTTCGCCACCGGTAATGATCCTCCACATGAAGGACGGGTCATCCACGGCTTGCTGATGGATGTCTTGGCAGATGTTCCTTCTGCTCCTGGGTCAGCACCCTGGAGACAAACAGGAGGATTGCCTGGACTATTCCGTATGACACATGGCAGCATGTTGTGGATTCTTCACCGGCGAACATGTAATGCACACATTGCAGAATGGTTTCAAAATTTTGGGGGTTGAGCTTGTTCTTCCTGATCTCTCGTCGCTTTCTGGTGATGTTCTTCCACTCTTGAAGCAGGTGTACCACTCAAAACACCTTAAACACCTAATTGCAGCATTGCCGTAAACTTTCCAAATCATGTCAAATGTATCTGTGGAAGATTTGCCCAGTTTCACGCAGAATTTCACATTCGCTCTTTGTTCGAACTTGCTGTCCATGAGGAAATAGCAGATGCGGTAACGCACATGGTCAGAATAGCACCAGTTGCACAGCTCCCTACGTACACAAGACAATGTCTTTTGGCACACTGACTTATGACGGCCGGTGCTCCCTGTGGCTGTGCGCGCAGCCTTGTGCTGCCATCTGTTGCCGTGTTACAAAACTAGTATCAAAACTTTTTGATACCCCTTCGTATTCTTCGTTTGACATATATTCCTGGAATTTAATTAAAGCACAATATTGTGATATTATTCTGACCTGCGGAAAGAAATATTTACAATTTAGTGTTTTTTTAAGGCATTTAAAAAGTTGCTTTTACAACACTGTTGAGTGATAACTCTGGTCCAAGTTGATCTGACTCCGCAGTGTACATTTCATCTCAGCTAAGTAGCTTACTATCAGTAAAACTGGCATGCTAACTAAGACTTTACCATGCTTAACTTGCTAGTTAAGTAACATGACTGATTTATATTGCTTGAACAAACTTAAGTATCTAACATACTGTATATAATGGAACTATAATTTACGCATTTAGCTATCTAACTTTGTTCAGCTTGAAAACAGAATAGAATTTATATCCTCATGGATAGGCAGTGAATCGACTTCCAGCGTGAGAATGTTCATCGATCTATGTAGCATCAATGAAGATGCTAAAGAAAATTAAAAGTCTTTCTGTATTTAGCACAGAACAGGGAGCAGAGAAGCTTCATCCCTGAAAACTAAAGGAGCTGAATTGAGGTAGAAGAACTAGCAAACACTTACCCGAGTGAAAATGGCTAGTAAGATCAGTGACACGTGGTAAATAATCGAGTATCATTACCATAGCTTGCCGCCTGTTGCTGTTCCAGCATCTTCTGTACATTCTGGATCGAACATACATAGTTGGATGTGAATACTTATTAGTTAGCGTTAGCCAGCTAGCTACAGTTCAATTCAATTCAATTCAATTTCAATTCAATTCAAATCTCACTACCTCTCCAAATGTGGCATCGCTATATTGTTAATCTGTGACCAATATTTGTTTTCTTTCTATCCCACAGAACCAGCAGTCGCCAGCTGCGTTCAGCGCCCTGTCGATCTTGTGTTCTTGCTGGATGGCTCCGAGCGCATGGGTGCAGACAACTTCCGGAGCGTCCGTGAGTTTGTAGAGAACGTGGCCAACCGTCTCACTTTGGCTAAGAATCCCAAGGACAAAAATAATGCCCGTGTTGCTCTTCTTCAGTATGGCGGCGAAAACCGTCAGGATGTGGTCTTCAGACTTACACATAATTTCACCGAGATCACTAACGGCCTTGGGAGCATGACGTACATGGATACGTCCTCCAACGTGGGCAATGCCATTACTTATGCCGTCAACAACATCCTGCTGAGTGGAAGCACCCGCTTGGCACGGAGCAACGCTGAAATCTCCTTCGTCTTCATCACGGATGGAATCACCGACAAAAAGAATCTGGAGGAAGGTATAAGCTCGATGCGCCGGGCAGAAGCCGTGCCCACTGTGATCGCCATGGGCAAGGACGAAGCAGTCGACAAGGAAGTGCTGTCAAAGCTCGTTCTGGGAGACCAGACGGCTATTTTCAGGGGAAGGGATTACTCCCAACTGTTAACGCCCAGCTTCTTTGAACGTTTCATTCGGTGGGTCTGCTGAAGATGAGGTGTCTTAAGTTCACATTAGTGTAACGGGGGAATTGGTGAGTTGGTCTGGTTGTTAGGGTGATTATCTGAACATGCAGTACCTATCTTACATGTATGGTCTTAAATTCGTTTTTTTTTTTTTTTTACTGACTGAGAACTCATTATCATGCTCACTCCATATTGTACCAGTGGATTTGGGAGAAGGGAACAAGAAGACACTAGAGTAAAGTTACATTACAAACACTTTAAAAAGAAAAAATAATTACTGACTGAATGTTTAAACTACAATCTGCCATTGTAGATTTCTTTTGGTAAATTTCTCTACTTTTAACCGAATTACCTGAAATATTTTGTATACACACTAAGGTGCTAAACTAGAGCAAGACTGGAGTTTTCCTGTATAACTAGGCAAGACGTTTCCATGAGATCTTACACATTCAGGGTTTATGTAATTAAGCCATTTTAACAACTACTCGTTTCGTTTTTAATCTCTGTGTCAGTCCTAGTCAGGTTTAATGTCAGCATTCATGATACAACAAGCCTTACGTTCGTCATCATAGTTTAACACAGGGAACCAGTCACACAACAGCTTCTTCTTTGAGTTACTGACAAGAATTGCTCAAAAAAAAGTGCACTCCTGCTTGGATACATACTTACTGTAAGTCATGGCAATGCGTTTCACGTTAAACTTTCATATAAATTGATTATTAAAGCTATGTTCATGTACTTAGTTATAAACAACAGAATGACCACAATTGATAATTTGTCTTTTAAGTCTATTTTTACTTGACACTCGGATTAGATGTAGTTGCTTAAAAATTTGTTTTAATTCCACAAAGATGAAATAAATTTTAATGTTCTGTCAACACTTGAAGGATGAAAGCCATTACTTTTTGTCAACTTCAGTGTCAGTACAATAAATCAGGTTGTGGTAAAATGAATTCATCTTGCTGTGGTTGTTTTTTTATTTTTATATAAACATGACAATAAAACTATGAACTGTACACTAAGCCAAAAATAAATTTGGGGCACACTATTCTGCCTGATTTTATGTTGATTATTATATGATTATTATGTATGTTAAGATTATATATGTGATGACACACTTATTCACACCTAGAGGCAATTTATTTGAGTTGATGCACCCAGTTTATCTTGACTTATCTTAAAACTGGGTGAACATGCAAAGAAACGGGCAAACATAACTTAGTTTTAGTTTAGTTCTCATTTATTGTCCTTTCAGAAATTCCTTTTACGACTGTGGCAAGAATCAGTTATTAACCACAACAAAATACTTTATAATTACAGACAACAAACTCACTCCAGTGGCAACGAAATCACTCACATACATGGAAAGTGGCAACTATGATATCACAATGCTTTGAGATATACTAAAAAGTACATAACAGCTCATAATAAGCATACAGGTTATATACACATTGTATGTTATCATACATCGTCATCTATAAGAACAAATCACCCATTATCAACAAATAATTTATGGTAAAACATTAGTAGGTTTCCTGCCATGCGGAAGGCCCGGGTTCGATTCCTAGCTGAGGCCCGAATCTCAGCCATGGACGCAGTGTCGGTCCCAAGCCTGGATAAAATGGGAGAGTGGCGTCAGGAAGGGCATTCAACATCACCTTATTTTGTTGTAAAGAAACATTGTTCTAAAGGCCCCCCCCCCATAAACCAGGGCTTTTAGTTATTTAAACAATAACCATGAGCAACTGTGAGCAGAAATCCTCTTAATAATATGTTTTAAAGTGCCCAGCTATGAAAGTGCAACAAGTAGTAGTAGTATTAAGACATTGGGCTACATTAAGTCCAAGGTACAGTATAAGGAACATAAATACTCTTTAAACATTAACAGCAGTACAGTTGATCCCATTTCAGAATGCAGCTGATACATAGAGAAATGTAGGGCAGATAACATCTACTCACTAGCCACTTTATTAGGAATACCTATCAAATATCAGTATGTGAGCAAAGCTGAAAAGATTGGTGCAAAAACACAATCTCAGTGAACAACAGTTCTGTAGGCAGAAAGTATGAGAGCTATGAGAACCATGGCCAGATTCCAGATTATTTAGGATAAAGGATACAGTAGCTCAAATATTCAGTTTTTATAATGGCGGTGAGCAAAAAAGCATCTCAGGACGCACAACATGTCAGACCGTGAAGCGGATGGACTACGACAGCAGAAAACCACACTGGGTTATTCTCGTTTCAGGAAAGAACGAGGAATCTGAGGTCTACGGAAATGTACAGGTGGAGTATGAAGGTGTTTAATCGTCACATAAAAGGTTTTTAATCGTCACTTTTTATTTCGGCTTCCTGTTTTATGGCATCTGAATTATTTGTTTTTGTTTTTTATTTAAGAACATTATCTTAGTTTTTAGAAGATGTCATGTATTAGAATCATGTGGGACTGTGTAAAAAGCTGTGGCCATGAGATTAAAGACATAGGATTAAAGCAAGTTTAATCTTCTGGTACACCAGAAGTAATTCATCTCTGAGGGGAAAAGTACTTTTGTCTCAAAAGTAAACCCTGAAGAAAAAAAAGTTATATATATGAGTGAGTCACCTATGATCAGCCGTTAATATTATAGTTTTTGTTTTAAAGTATTTTAAAATATATAAAAATTCCTGGCAGCACCCACTCAAATAAATGTCTTGCCCCCACAAATCAAAATTTTAAAATGTTGAGAAAGCACCTGTTAATATACTCACAAAATGAAT
>JAQMYK010000007.1:3739158-3749818 GCA_030014345.1 Clarias buthupogon
CATTTTTGATTCATACACATTCACATTCCATAAAAACTTAAATAATTCTTTTGACTGTGTAAAGCTGCTCTGAGGCATTAAAAGCGCTATACAAATAAAATTGAATTGAATTGAATTGACGTCAACCCCATCGAGCATCTTTGGGATGAATTGGAACGGAGATCGCGACCCAGGCCATTATCGTCCAACACCCGTGTTTTGACAACATAAATGCTCTACAGAATGAATGTGCATAAGTTCTCACATAGACACTCCAAAATCTTGTGCACAGCCTTCGAAGAAGAGTGGACGCAGTTAAAGCTGCAAAAGGGGGAACCAACTCCATATTGAAGTATATGTCTTGTATATGGATACAGAGTCAATGCAGGTTTGGCCAAATATGTTTGTTCACAAAAAAGTGCACTGTGCTTTGCGACTGCTTTGATCCTGTGCGAGTTCTCCTCATGTAGGTTAGTAGGTTTCCCTTGGGTTCTCCAGAGACCCATGACTTCTTAGAACTTTGCATGCTATTCTGCTCATGACTGGATAATGGTTTTCCATTTCCATTCCATTTCAATTCTATTTTTATTACTTGTACATATTGTAAATTTTACAGCTAAAAGTTCTATATTTTTCCATATTTGTGTAATTTGTATTATTATATTCTTATTTTATATTCTTTATTTGAATGCTCTATTTTTTTTTTTTTAGGTCATGGGTTGTCGTAAAAGCATTTCTGTGTATTACGTTTGTGACAAATTAAATTTGAATTGGATTGTTTAATAGTGCTCTTTTTATGTTCGATATATGATTATAAATATATAGTACTTGTTTACAGGTTGCTACTACATGACTCCTAAAACAACATGGCGTCCAACATGGCTCGCCCTCTCTCATTTCAACCAATCAAATAGCTCCGATTTCTCTCTACGTCACATGCGGGCGAATCTGATTGGCTGGTTGCCGCACGTCACTCCCAGTACACACGGCGGGATTTTCAGACGCTGCAGGTTTTGCACCCTGCTTGTGTTTCAGCTCTTGTGATACTGACAGCCGTTATTCTTGCGCAGATTTGCAATTTCTATTATTTAAGACATACGTAGTGTCGTGGAGACGTTTCCGAAAAGGGTTTCAGTGATAAATATATAAAACGAACCCGAAATTATTTGGATTAACGGTATCTTTAGCTGCGTTGCTACGCTACGCTAAGCTAATCAAAATAGCTAGCTGTCAGTGAGCTAGCCCGGTTAGTAATGACCCTTACTGTATGTTAAGAGACTCTGCTTTTGACTGTATTTGTGTTTAGGGAAAATTCTAGGTGTCTGTAGTGCTTAATAATGGACAACCATCAGTACGGAAGAGAAAACAAACCGCAACGGAAAAGGGCCTTTGGTGGAGCTGCACCGAACATGAGCTGGGGAAGTGAAGACACGGAGAAAAAGCCCAAGTTTGTAAGTAGACAATATTTTAAAAGTGAACTGCATTTGTATTTTCAGCATAAAACGTCGCGTTGTCATGAGCCGCGTCCCAAACCGCTGCTCCTAGCCATCCTGAGTTCTGCGCATGCTCAGAAGCGTAGGGTTCCATACTCTACGCTTCTGCGCATGCGCAGTCCACTTCCACATGTTGTACATACCTGATCATCACACCACGTGTTTCTCAAACAGTCCCTATAATATTGTCATTCATCATCTATACAGATTTTATCATGTATACAAGGTCTTTTATCCCAGGAGACTTCAGGCATGAGGCGGGGTATACCCTGGGCCAAATCCGTGGCAGGACACACACACACACACACACACTCAGAATGGGGTGGGAATCGAACCTGCACCATGAAGGCGTGAGTCGGTGACAGTGCCTTTTTCTTTCGGCAGCTCCCGTCAAGGTGTCGCCACACACACACTTGGCACTTGACACAGGATGCGCGTCCTGACATAATCCTCCGTTTTTCCTAACTTGGAACCGGTGACTGCATGCATTGGCTGGGTAGAATTGGGTGTGGCAACAGTGCTAACCACTAAATATAATAAAATGTCTTTGAGTGCTGTATGTAGCTTTGTGATATTTTTTTCCCCCTTCACTGGAACCAACAGGCCCGAACCTGTTCCCATAAGACTGTGTTTCGGTGCACGAGGCGAGCTCTGTGGTGCGTTGAAGTCCTGACCTTATCTGATGATCTGGATCACCGATTGCACCTCCTCACTCAACATTGTTTCCCGAACACAGTAACGCTCTCATGGCTGAAGGGAGCATCCAAAATCTAACGGAATTGCATTTATTTACAGGAAAAAAAGTGTCTAAATCTGGCCTGCGATATTCAGTAAAGGTGTTGTGGTAAGGTCTGCCCAAACCCCTTCTCTCAAAGGGTTAGGATGGACAGGGGACAAAGAGGAGCTCCCTGGGAATTTGGAAATGTGGAGTATACTGTGAAAAGTGTTTTAGAAAATGGAGAAAGAGGAGATTTAAGAAGGTATATAAACAAGGATTTAAACAGAAAGGAAGGTGAGGGGGTAAGACTAAAAATAAGAATGAATGAACAAATGAACTTTTGCCGGAAAAAACAAGACAAGATCAGTCAAGGAAGTGTTGGATGGTTTTCGGGGAAGGCTGGATTGAAACATCGGTAATGCAACATACTGGATTCTAATTGCCGTTAAGGAAGAAGAAAAATAATAACTTGTGCTGAACAAGGAAGAAAGTATTCGATGGGTTTCCTAAGAGTGACAGAACTAAGAAGAAGAGGATTTAAACTGAAAGGAAGATGAGGGAGATCAAGACCAGAAGGTGGCGTTAATGCGTACCAACATAGTGGATAAACTTGATTATTTAGTTCTAGTTATGTTACTGTTTCTTTAGAAAACAGTTTTAACTCACTTATATCCACTTTTGCAGTGTGTTTATATGATATCTGCGCAGTCTGTATGTATTACATTGTATTAGTTGACCTGGTAAAGGTTTCTGTATGGAGATGTTTATTGAACGTTATAGAAAGGAGTCTCCAGTGTCAAGTGGTTTGTAAAGTCTTCCGGACGAAAGGATTTGTGCTTTCTGTGGCGCTGGTGAGGGAACGACTGTTCATAGTCATAAGAAGAACAAACTTGTCTCATTGAAGTTTAGAAAGAATCACAATATAATGCAATATGTTTATTTAAAAAAGTTCTTGTTGGTAAATTGTTAGTAAACAATCAGGGATGTAGGTATGATTAATAGTTTTGACAGATTAATACTGACTGAGAAAGTCAAGGCTCTGGGTTGCTGATCAGAGCGGTCGGGGGTTCAAGCTCCACTCCTGCCAGGGTGCGACTGTTTGTTTAACTCTAGTGCAAGATTCTTAACCCTAAGTCCATATAAGCACATCACAAGTGGAAGCGGAGAAAAAGGATGATTCACAAGAATGGTATGGAAAGGGCGGGTCGAAATCGGGATTTCTGGAAAGTTCTCCAGGAAAAAAGAAAGAAAGAAAGGAAGTCTTGTGTTTACACTCAGCTGAGAGACCCATTAAAATAATATTAAGAAACCTTCAGTGTTGTACATCAGTATATTCTCCAGCTGATCATTGGTCTGTTTTCTTTAAAATGCAGATTTTCCAGTTTGGAGCTTTGCTTTAAATCTTTATATAAATAGGCATATATTTATTTAATCTGCTTTTTTTATCGTCTGAAATACTTTTTTTCTCCTGAAAACTGTCAAAACTGTCATGACTAGCAAGTTTCCTTTCAAACCCAGATGTTTGCCTTACATCATTGTTCACGTGTATTAAAATTACACAGGTGTTCATGAGTGAATGTAATGCTTTACACCTGTCGCTTCATTCATTATGGCTCCTTTTATCAGCATGTTCGATCTCACCTTTCTGGCTTTGTGTGTGCACGTGTGTCGTTGAGGTTTTACCGCAAAGACCGAGATTCTAGTTTAGTGTCTCTTTTAAAGCATGTTTTTCCCCCCCCCCCACAGAAATGCTATGAGACCATGTCAAGTAGCAGCAGTCAGGCGGAGTTTTATTTATTAAAAAAAAAAATTTCCCCTCCTTTCAACAGGAAGCGATAAATGTGCATAAAACCTTCCTCAGAAACGTCTGCCGTCTTGTTGTTTTGTTTGCTGCCGTAATAGACCGAGGAGGCGTAGTGCTTAAATCAAAGGATAAAGCCGATAAGGATAAGGCGGACTAATCCACTTGTACTCCTGCGCTCCTTGTGAGAGACAAGCTGTGCCTAAATAACCTGTAAATCAGCCACAGGAGACGAACCGATGATAAATATTATTGACAGTCATACGGGTATTAAGTATTTAAAAAATTTTTTTATTCTTTTTTCTTCCAGTCATAAAGGAGCGCTATCGGTATTGGTTCTCTGTGAATAGTTCCAGCATCGAGCACTGCGTAACCTCACCTGTCCCTCATTTCAAAAGAATTTGGCGTACCATCCGTCTTTCTGCCTCGGGCTTAAGCAAACTCTCTCTCTCTTTCTGTGCTGTAAAAGCCAGCCTTGCACAGATGATTAATTTAGTTTCATAAAGTGCCTTGGGGACAAAGCAACTCTGCCATTTAAGAAGAAGAAAAAAAAAAAGAAATCCAGAGCATGAATTCACCTTAAAAATGAGACAGAGGAGTGAAATGTGCTGCAGTTCGGGGAGAAAAAAAAAAAAACCCTATCGTCACTGAGATGACTTTTATTTCGCCTGAACTCTGTGTGTACGGAGTAGTTTGAAGTGTAATTTGATTAGAAACCTGTCTAGTTTAGTTACACAGTACTGTGTAAAAGTTTTGAGCCTTCCATCATTTCTTTATATTTCTTTATAAGAACCTGATTATTTTTTGAAATGCTTTTTGTTTCGTATTTTAATGTAGTCTTGACGAATAGTTTTGACTCCAGGCTTCCTGAAGGACTTTTGTGGCTGTATTACATCTACAAGCAATTAATATTATTAATTTTTTTTGTATCTTTAGGCTGTCACAGTAAAACATTTTCTCCTATTTAATTTTAATTATTAAATTTAATATAAAGAAGTGAGGAGGGTTTAAGACTTGTGTACAGGACTGTACGTGTGAAACAGTTTTATTAATCTATTTATTTTGTCGGAAACTGTTTTACTGTAGGTCGACTTTTTTTATGTGGTCTGACGTGACCAGTTAAATTTAAATAGAGACAAAGACCAACTTTAGGATGTCTGCAATACAAACCCTGCGACATTTGCAGTACTGTGCAAGTCTCTTACACATACAATGAAATGCTTTAAAGCATAGGTACTTAAAAAAAAAAAAAAACGTACATAGAAAAAAAACGCTAAACATTTTGTAAAAAAAAAAAAAAAAAGCTGCTATTGAAAGCAATAAACAGTATTACACTAAACATTAGAGACGAGGGGAAAAATCGTTTCAGTCATGTGTTAAGGCTTAGAGTTTGTGTATTGTCACTGTCTACAAAATCAACTTTTAAAAATCATTTTTTCATTAATATGTTTGCATTTGATGTGGTATGTTGCAGTTCCTCTATAATCCTGCAGGTGGTGCACTCTGAACTATTCACACATTGGCAGGCGGCTCAGCATCCTGTGTGGTACGAGCAAATGACTTGCTAAGTTTGTTTTAGAATTGCAACAATCAGAAAATAAAAGCAAAATTAATATTAAATTAAAAATATTATAAAATTGAATTAAAATTTAAATTGAAATCTGCACTGAGATACGGTCGACCCCAGAAATCGAGTATTTTTTTAGATTAAACACTAAATATGTCTCCAAATATTGTTAAATAATTTCAGTATGATATAATATCGCATAAATCCATATAATTTCAATCTCAGGTTAATAGTTTACCCTTAAAAACAAAAGAATTTACTGTAATATAATGTAAATGAGGTCGTTTTCTTTGGTATCAGTATTGTAGGGTAAATACGGTAATAATTCACCATCTCGAGCCGTGTTTTTTCTCCTACGGTCGCTTTGTGTTCTCTCTACAGTACTAAACAAATTTAGAATGTTATATTTTATATGGAAATTTAGCTGAATTTATGTTAATATTTGTTACAATATTAGTAGATCTTATATTTTTAACTGTTTTATTTTGATTATATAATCAAATTTTAAAAGTTTTATTGTGGACTTTTATTTTATTTTAAATCAAAATTTTAAATCATTTAAAAAGTTTTATTGCCATTATTTTCTATTTCATTTTATGATTATCTTCTTTTCTTTTATGTAAAGCACTTTGAATTACCATCGTTTATGAAATGTGCTATGCAAGTAAACTTGCCTCGCCTAAATTATATTGTTCTTAATAGATTAGCGTTACTAAACTAAATCGCGCCACGGAAAAAAAAGCCGTTAAAATTTCGTTGGATATTTGCAGTTTTTTTTTTTGCGAACAATTATTAGTCCGGTTCTAAGGAAGAATCCGTGAACGACCGAGGCGGCAAATCTGAACCACGACTTCACGGGGGTCGACTGTATCGTGATGTTATCGTCTCGTTTTTGGCGATTCCCATTCCTACAGTTTATTGAAGAGTTTTCCGACATCCTCTCACACCATCCGCTTTAATGAAAATAGAAATAAAATCTTTGGCACGAATGTGCAGGTGTAGAGGAGCGTCTGTTCCTGAGTGTGTGTGTGTGTATATAATAAATATATAGTGTATATAAGTTGTGTGAACTTCATATAGTGAGAATTGAATTAGTTTTGAGATCACATTGACGTCGTGTCAGTTCAGTAACACAGTTCAGTGTAATAAACAGAGCCGATATTGTTACTCAGCACATTTTCAGGCTCCATAACGCTTATGCTAGCAACATTCAGATAGATTATTTAGGATGTGATATGAAAAACAAAATTGCCATGTATTAAAGTGATCTCACACTCACAAAAAAAAAAAAAAAAAAAATTATTGATATTAACTGAGGAGTCTCAGTCTCTGAAATGATAATTTATTATTTTCAGTGTGGATCGTGAGAGCACTCCGGTCTGATAAGAATGGTGAATTACACTGTGACAAGACTTCATGACTATTCACACTGTAACTGTGTGTGCGCTAAAGCTTTGCTAAAATAAAGAATAAAATGAAATGCTTTACCGGTCAGTCACGATCGGTGCCTTAATCATATTGTCGTTATGTCACTGTTTTGTCAGTTGCATAAAAAAAAAAAAAGGTAAAGTCTTTCTCCCCTACATTGAATTTTTGAGTGTAAGGTAGAGAACGAACACTAGGTGGCACTTAAAAACCATGTAACAGGCAGTGAGGGGTGGGAGGGGTTTGGGGGATGTGATAGGGACTTTTCATTTCTATTGAGAGTAAAATTTTGATCCTGATTTAATAACCACATCATTTAAGCACCTTTCACCAAACACCCCCCCCCCCCCCCCCAACCCCCATATCCTTAATTCTGCTCTCCGTGTGAGGTGGATGCACCACACGCCGCTCATATAGTAGCGCAATATGATGATGTTTCTGTGCAGCGTTTTTGTCTCGCAGCTCAAAAGGCTTAACGGGCAGACGACAATGGCGGCGGCGACACGGGTTCATCGCCTTTCCTAATTTCAGAAACCCGCCTTTTAATCGGAGTAATGGCTGGGAAAGCAGCGGCAGTGAAGAAAAGAGAAATGATGGTTAAACTGTTTTTACAATAAAGTTTTGATCATATATATGTATATATGAGAGTCTTGGCCTGTGTATGTATGGATATTTATAGAATGTAATGTTCACTTGACAAGAAAAACAAACGTGTGTTCAGATGACGGAGCCTATCAACCTCATTAAGAACAGTCGTTTAACTCGTTTACGCTGAACCTAAAACACCCCACGAAAAAAAAAAGAAGCTCAAACGAGCCGCTCCGGACGAGTGAGAACGCCGATTTGGGCGCAGTCACGAGAGCAGGTGTTCGAATTTGTTGCCCGATATATAGGCCTTACACTTCAGAACGCGGCGTCCATGTGTAAACAGGCGACGTCCCCATCTGGCCGCAATAAGAGACGAAGCCGGAGCGAGAGGACGAAAGAGAGACTACAGAGAGAGAGAGAGAAAAATGGATTTAGTGCAGCACGCAATATAGTGCCGACGGGGGAAGATAACAACGGCAAGGGTCAACCAAACGGGAGGCATTACCACCAATTATAGTGGCAGATTGATTCCTCGTTTATGGACAAGCAAGGAGTTGCTCAGGTGGAAGAAAAATCGAAGGAGATCCTCAGAAGAGGGGGAAAAAAAAACAATTTACACCCTGCTTTTATTGCCGGCCTTGGACATCTGGAGCAGAAACAGCTGGCCGATTCCTCCGAGAGCGCTCATTCTCGCGTTATTTCAGCACTCTGTAAAGTTTATGAATTATCCATCATCAGTTCAGGCGCCTTGAACTCTGCAGTGGATTAAACTTTGAAACATTAACTTTTTTTTTTTTTTGGTACGCCCTCGGGTCTGTTTGTTTGCAGGCAACGCAATAAGCAAACAAACCACAGAGATGAGCTACGGAAAGAAAAGCAGCTGAGATGAAACTTGCTTTTTGAGAGGAGGAGAGAGAGAGAGAGAGAGAGAGAGAGAGTGCGTTCGGGCCCACAGAGGTGAGGGGTCGAAGCGGGAGCGGTCCTCGCCTCATTGGTAGGCGACGCGACAGCATGGTGCTTATTGAACAGAACCAATTCGGGAGAAGCAATTACAGGAGCTGCCAGCAATACCCGTGGTTTATCACAACATGTCCAACCGCCCTAATGGCGCAGTTAACATTTGAGCACTCAACAAAATGAAAAGATCTGACTTTCCAAAAGAGCGCAAAAACAAAACAATGCCGGAGAAACCGAGTGGAACTATCAAGGTCACTGCAATTATGTCCAGTTTTTTTTTTCTTTTTCCTTTCTTTCTCACTTATTCTCTCCTCACCTGTATCTGTTTTTTTTTTTCCTTCTCTCCAATAAACGGTAATTTTCTTATTTAGCTCCTGTCACTCAGGCTTCAAAACGACTGCGTCTGCAGTTCCCAAGTTGCGCTGGCTCGTTGCCCCAAGCTCCCACAGTTGCTTCCTGGTGTGAAGAAGAAGAAAAAAAAAAAAACTGATCAAGTGCCTTGAATGTCTTGCCGCATGTTTGATCAGTAAGACGTAGTTGAGCTGCACGCATGCATGATGTGGCAATAATAACCTGCTGAGACGCCTTTATATATGTATATAAAAAAGAGGGAGAGAGAAAAATACCCTGAAGCAAAGCAAAACACAACTATGACTAACACAGCAATCGTCTTGGTTTGTGATGAATCCAGACAGTGTTAGCACGGCTCTTCAACTTTACTGATACCTGTCAGTGTTTTCAGATGCTTTCCCTCGCTTCAATATGTCCATTGCACTAATTAAGCCTTAAACATTTACTTTAAGGTTTTGTGAGCAGTTTTTTCGTACACCTGGCAAGATAAACATCTGTCCATCGCCAGATGTCGGCAATTCCGAAAAAAAAACCCCAAAAACAAACCCTAAAATAACGCAGCAATACTTTCTTTTGATCAACATCATTTAAGTTTGTTTGATGTACTGTTCTTTTTTTTTCTTTTTTTCTCTTTTCTTTTTTTTGTACAAGATTTTGTGGGCTTTCAGATTTGTTTTCTCACCATCATACAAAGGTAATGCCTTTTTCCCTTCAACCAAAAAAAAAAAACGTGCGTGTTTGTGAACAAAAATCTTCTAAGCAAAAAAATGCTACGAGCGACCGTGCCATCCTTGACCGTAAAGGCGATGGATCTCTGACTAAAAGCCTCGTTATTCCTTCAGAAAAAAAAAAAACTACTCCTGAGAGCCGGAGTATACAAACTTTTTGAAAACCTCCCCCGAAGTCTTGAGTCTTTCAGGTCAGTGGGGGTTGGTGGAGGGAGGGATCTTTTAGCGCTCCATAAAAGCAGAGGATCTTGCTTTTAGACGGGTGAAAAGCAGACAAGGTGAAATAAATTGGACTGTGACTGAGATTAAGATGTTTTTTTTTTTTTTTTTTTTTTGCTTAAGAGTTTAGAGTCGTGTCATGAATTAGCAGCATTATTAGGCATCGATTTAGAGAGCAGGAATCTAGGTTTTTTGAAGCACGCTTGATTAAAACGCCCGCATGGTAACACCTGCTTCTTGAATACAGAGCACAGCATCTGTAACACTATTTATTTATTTATTTATTTATTTAAATTAATAGTCAAGTCATAAATGTTACATGATGGATTTGGCTGACAAACTCTGCTTGCCCTCTTTACGGTTAGTTTAACGTGATTGTCGAACAGAACAACATCCGATCGAATTGTTAAAGTGCATTAAAACAAACCGCTCACATAACCGCATTCTATATCGCAGCATACTGTAATTAAGGAGTCCTACAACAAGAAAGGCCCACAATTACAATGACGTCGTACCGAAGCCCTTTCTAGGAATTATTTCAAAAGTTGTCTGAATGCTCGAGCGTTCATCTCGAGCCAAGGGCTTCATCCTGGTCGGCGTCACAGTGGACCGGGAGAACACCTACAGTAGGAGTAATTCGGAGAAGTAAGATTTTGGAAAAACCAGAGAGGAACCTCGAGGAGAACAAGGACCTACAACGGATATAAGACAGACGAGCCCAGGGTGGGGTACCACGGTGGAGTCAGCAGTAGGAATACACCGATACCGGTATCGGGTATCGGCCTCGATACCACATTTTTTAAAGTACTCGTACTCGTTAAAAGTCCCCCGATA
>JAQMYK010000007.1:3816624-3849698 GCA_030014345.1 Clarias buthupogon
GAGAAAAAAATTATTCGGGAGACGTGAAATGATGTCACAGACGTATTTGGCCGAGCATGAAGTAAGTTTGTTTCATCACATTCGCAAAAAAAAAAAAAGTTCCTTAGTTCTTAGTTCCTTCCAAAGCTCAACAGGTGGCGCTGTACGTTTTATGCGCTTATCAGTGTGCAATTAACGTCCACGCGAATTAAGTCGCATGCACATCTAATAATAATAATAATCCCTGTGGCTTGGTCTTCGTACGACTAACTCTTTTTGCTTTAAATAGCGTTTAAATGTTCTTTGATGTAATAAATGTACAGTACATGACACCAGGAAGTTGGTCAAGCATAAGAAAACGCCTCCTTTTGCTGACAATAAGCCAAAAAAAACCCCCACTTTATTCACGTGTGAGTGCGTGTCCCACTCTCCCAGTTTGGCAAGCATGTCGAGCCAGCCTGTAAGAGTATCGAGGCACGGCGAACACATCAAGCAAGCATACTTCTTTCTTTAATTTAATTTTAAACCTAACAGCTGGTTTAAGTATTTCGGAACAGGACTGACGTAATACATTTAACCAATAATCACTCTTTACAACCGTGCTAAACAGAAAAGCATCTTAACATGCACAAGACCCCAATCAAACCTTTGACTTTGAGCTGGTTGTGCTATAAGAGAGCACAACTCTTTTTTTTCTTTCTATTTCTTATATTCCTGAGTCTGTCATTTCAGCTCCTAATGGGACTCTTATGATAGACAATAGGATGCCAGGATTGTGAAAGCCCCATGCAGTTTTTTTTTCTTTTCTTCTTCCTCTCTCTCTTCCCTACATGTTACAAGTCTGTAGAGAGAACTCGCCGCTCCAACATCGATCTGTTTCCAGCGTGACGCACCGAAGGCGCTTTCCCTGTTCCACTCGCAGCATCTGAGACAACAATTAAAATGATTGATCATTGATTTTCTTAATCACTAAGGGAGTAAAACAGATACCTGGCCCGTCAGGGAATGTACACAGCAAAACAATGAATACTAAATGGCTCCTAATTACGCTCATCTGTAGGTTTTATCTGTTACCGGCTTTTTTTTTCTTTTTCCTTCTGTTTTTTTTTTTTGGTGTCTTCTGGTCTGTTTGTATCCAGGAAGAGCACGTTCGGTTCTGAAAAGGGATCTCTAGTTCCTGTTAAAGCTCCTGCCACATGAGTTTACACATGAGTACTAGTGAGCTCTGGCAGTGTGGTTGAATTGTGAAGATAAAGAAAGCTGTACAGTTCAGAATGGACCCAAGAACAACAAAATAGCTAGCGGGGAAGTGGGCCTGAGAGCAGCGCACTCTGACACCGGCCTTGTCGACAGACACATGGATTATATCAAGCCTTTTATGCCCTACGCGCTCCCATGATCAGATATTCCTGACGACCTGTTTCCATGGCAATGAGCGTGATGTTGCCGCAGTGGTCAAATGTGTCGGGATGATCGTGGTAGGAGGACGCACCGTCGAATCCCAACCTTTCATATTCCTATTCAGAAAACAACAACAAAATGAGACGTGCGTGATTTATATCTCTTTAATCGCGTAGCCCTGCTGAGGTCTCGAATCCGACGAAGGTGTTGTAATGACGTGGTTTAGTAAGCAGATATACCTGACTTTACACAATCTGATGCTGATAGTGATAAATAAAAATGAAAAAGCAAAGATTTGTCTTTGTTTTATCGACAGGTTGAAACTTTCTCAGAAGAGATATAACCATGGAAGAAGTCTCAGCATAAGACTCCTTGATTAACAGGTTTTCTACTATGTGTAAGCCGTAAAGCATTCTTGCTTAATAACCACAAAGATGATTTTCTTTCTTTTTTTTTTTTTTATTCAACGAAAGAGCGATAGAAAGAAACAGATGGAGGCTTGTGAGGAAACCACTTGCAGTTTGTAGCTGCTCTATGAGATGGAAGGAATTTAGAGATAAGGAAGTGTTCAAAAGTAAAAAGTGACGTTCATTTATTATGAGAAAAAAAAATAATTGTTTGCACATTGCTGTAGGATAAGATGAACAAAAACACTTTAGTGGAACATAATCAGCTTTCAGAGTAGTAACAGTTGAGTTAAATTGTCTGACATTTTCTTTTAAAAGTGTGTGACCTACTCTTCTGACACGGTCAAGTATTTTCTTTCACTCTGTGGTAATAGCCTCTTTTTGGTGAAGGGGTCCTGATAAGATTTTCATTCTCCTTGCAGTTCCTTGCAGGGGAAAAAAAAAAAAACTTTTCCCACGACTGACCTCTAGATGGTGCTGTCTGGATGCTGCTTGGTGCTTGATTTGTCAGTGTGCTTCTGGCTTTCTGCACTGCAGTATTTCAAACAGGACGTGGACACCACTTTGGGTCAGGAGCTCAAGACACTTTGCCGAGTTTCATGGTTTCGTTGTTGATGCCCGAGCTCTGCTTGTACACCCTACTCAGACTTTGCTGTTCTTCTAATGCAATACTGGGTTTTAAAACAACACTACCAGACACAAATATTTTTCACGTCCTCTCCTCCTGTCCCCTGCCTCCGTCCTTTTACATAACCGAAAGGCCAGGGATGCAGCGGACGTCTGCTTGTCTAATGATGAGGTCATGTCCTGTATGCCTGGACTTAAACAGATTGAAAGGCGGTTTGTTAATGACTTCCTGTCAGAGATGTTTCTATCTTTTTGCACATCTTTTAGTAATTTGTTTTTGGTCACCTGACGTTTTAAAGTAAAAAATTAAGGATGCTCTGACGGATATTATTCTCCTTTTTGAGCATCCAGTAAGAGAGCATGAGAACGAGAAGCCTTAATGAATTTCAAGATGATTATATTTTAATACCTAAAGCATTTTGTCTGTTTGTCAGGGATAAAAAACAAAAAAATCCAGAACATTTCCACAGCAGTGTGGCTTGCCTCAGATTCACAGCATGATCCACAAAAATAAATAAATTCTCTTTATATTAGATTGATTTTTAGCTCCTCATTGCGAAATGTCTGCATGTAATCCAACATAGTTCACAGACTAATTGCCAAATTTGACATGACGAAAGCCACTCGGGTCCTGTAGCGACATCGATTAGCGCCGTCTCACGAAGGTGATTTTTATACACACGATCAGGACCATGTGAGACTGAGGGAGAGAGAGAAAAGGGGAGGGTATGCGAGATAAAGAAGCGCTAAGAGAAAAGAGGAGACAGGAATTCTCCGGTGGGCCCAAATCGTCAAGCCCTGGAGCTCTTAATTATATCCGTATGTTTAAAGGAAAATGTCAGCGCTCTTGTCCTTGTTTGCATTATGCATTAAGCTTAGCCTTTGTGTTGTTCAGGTACGCCGAATTAGCATCCCTTCCTTCAGCCCCATCACGTAAAAGCCTAAAATAGAGACGTCTCCTACGTGGACCGTGTGCCAATACCGCACGCAGACGCATTACACGCACTGATCCGATGTCCAGACGTGGTCTTTGTGCCCAGCCTTTCCCTTTATTACGTCCAGAAATAATTTTTAACGAGCGTTTCGAGAAGGGAGTGGAAAAAGGGGGTGCACGTTAGAAAGTCTCACTCTCGCTGAAAACAAAAGTGGCCCTGTCTGCTTGTGCGCGGGGTTCGGAATATCCATTAGCCCTGTGGAGATGCACTGTAATTGTGACTCAGCGCTGAAATGCTCCCATGTGGCTATTCTACCAACAGATTACCAGCATGCGATGCCCGGACCCAACCCATTCTGCACAAAAACAAAAACTGGAACCCTGCTCTGAATAAAAACAGTACCTGTTTGAGTTTGATGAATGATACAGCGCACGGTGTGATGATACACAAGGTGCGTTTACACGGACCCAGATATGCCACTAATATTTAGCAATAATAGCCGACTGGGGAATAAAAAGGCACACCGAAGACGAAACAGTCTGACCCAATCCGGCCCGATCGGAATGAGTGTAAACCTTTTGATAACCCATTCCATAGATAAATATTACATATGTAAACACTTGATAGATTATTTCTATTGTTTTCTCGTTGAAATATTTTCTTTTGACGTGACGAGGCTCCAAGAGGGGAAATTTTTGTTCACTTCCATTTCTTATCGATAAACTCTACCTTTCTGCCACCAGCCTTAACTTCTGCATCTTATCCACTCTGTCTGTGGCCGAGGAAGGACAACTGATTAGCTCACAATTTCGTATCTAACCAATCATTGATGAGTCTGGATTCTCGTAACCAGTCATAACGCAGAAGGGAGGGATTTATCAAAAAAGATAAGAAGTCCAACCTAACCTCAAAGTTGGAGAAAAATACTACAGCTAGTCCCCAACTTACGAACCTTTGAGTTAAGAATCCTGCAGATAAGAACAGACCAGATGGAAGTAGCTCACGTGTATTTAAAAAAAAAAAAAAAAAACACTGCAGTGCTCCAGATACCATTATTTACAATTATATAAAATATTTTTTGGCTGTAAGTAAACGTATAAAATTTCTAAAGTCTGGTATATTTTGTGTGCGTGTGGGGGTGCGGGAGAAATGAGTCGGCCTCGCCGGTTTCATTGAATCAGTCCAGGAGCACGATGATGGAAAATGACTGTCCTTTAAAGCTGTCCCGGTGGTGAATAATCCTAATTTCGGAAAATCCTCAAAGAGACAGAGTTCACAGTCCAATACAGTGGAAAACAGCTCCGAGACAAAACGGTGTTCGGGATTTCCCTCGAGATTTAAAGGCGCAGAGACAACACTGTTAATGACAGTAACAACACTGAAATGAGATTCATTTCCTTAGGTGCCATTACAGTTTTTGACCACAAAACAGAAAGCGTGTGAAAAGCGGACATTGATTTAGTCAAGTGGATTGGTATGCTTTACATTGTATATTTGTGTATAAGACTCACTTTAAGTCCGATCATTTCCACATGATTGGACTTACGAACAAATCAGACTTACGAACGTTCTCCCGGATCGGAACTGGTTCGTAAGTCGGGGACAACCTGTACTTCTGTTATTTTCCAGCAGACAAAACCACTTTGAACCACTTTGCACACATCAAAAAAACTAATATTTTCGACTAAACTCTTTGTGCATGTAAACCCACTTCTTATCAGGTCAGAGTCTATGTGAACCGTTTAGACGGAATCATTAGTCGGAATGGTGAAGAAATGGCGTCTGCATAAATGTCCAAAAAGCCTTTTTATTTAAAGCACTAGAATTGATTTCTGCACAGAAAACATTACGTTATTAAATAAGGATGTAAAATTAAGAGTAATACTAAGCGCTCTTTTCCTCCTCTTTAGTTCTCTCAGGAAAGTGGTTTGTGGCATGTGTTAATCTTTTATTTGTTCATTTTTTTTTCCACCTTCATGTTTAAGATTTCAGCAATCATCCACATGCTAGGGAGCTGGACCCTTCTGCTGGAACCTTTTGCCTAATGTAGGGGTAATATGTTCCAGTTTTCACTTTAGGACTTGGAATATAGGCTTGTTCATTACAGAACAAATTCTTTGATGATGCCAAATTAGATTGTCAGTCCAGGATTTTTGTCTGTCGAGGCCAATGTTGGCCTCCTGAACAGTACAAGCTTGGGCCATGATCATTACAGCTTGCTTGGCTGGACTGAATTTAGCCTGTGTGTGTGTGTGTGTGTGTGCGCCTGTTTTTTAGCATTGGGTAAGTAATGATGATTTGGCTCATAATGAGATGCCTGAACCTGAGGGATTCCTCTACCAGAAGCGAGCTTGTAAGAAGAGACCCGGGCAGACAGCCATGTGTTTTGCGGACCGACCACCCCAGTGCTCGGCCCAATCAGCGCTGCTGTTAAAAAGTACAGTGTGATTTTGGGGAGTTTTTTAGTTAATTTAGGTTTGAAAGGGCCAGGGGATTTTTGGATTAAATGGGGATGCTTAATGAGCTGTGTTGGTCGTTTAGTGAACGATGCGGTCTGTTTAAGCACAATGCAGCAAATCCCAAGTAGTCGACCAGACTAATTCTCATGTCTGTCAGATTTCTGGTTACTACTTGCTACACGATTTTTGTCTGCATGTGCACGAGCAGTACCGTTCAAACACCCGCTGTGTAACTTATGTGCATCTGTAAGATTTAAGAGCAGCCTTCACATGTCGGTTTCTAAGAGCTAAAACATCCTTGTGCATCAGGCTCTCAAGTTGGACTCGAAAATCTATCAAGAGTTTATACAGAGCAAAATTAAACATGCTGACGAGCACTTATAACTTTCCAGCGTTGCCGTGATTAAAACTCTGACTTCACATTGAAGAGTGCTTACTAATCTAGAGGATCCAGAAGACGAGTACAGACCTTTTAGTGGGTTTGAAGGTCACATTAGAGGTTTTTAAAATTCACAAAGTAGAACAAAGAGTAATATGATAAATTTCTATTTTTAATCTCTGAGCTTTAGTTTAATTCATTTATTCTGTCTGAATGTAACTCTGGGTAAGCTTTTGGAGCATGCAAACTCTCCATTTCTAATAAATAAAATAATAAATCAAATCTTGTGACCCCATCTGCACATTAGGTAACCCCAAGTGGAAACGTCTAATTTAATGCATGCTTAAAATTATTCTAGAACTCACCAGATGATGCATATTCACTGAATTATCTTTTAGCTTCTGCACACCAAAGAAAAAATGTCTTTTAGCCTCTGCACGCATGAAGAATTTTTTTTAAAGATACTTCGCCATGGGGCCGCATGGGGTGTTTAAGTCAAACTGGGTCTTTTGACATTTCTTGTGAACGAAGGTGCAAAACTTGATTGACGTTTACAGAAGCCTTCAAGCACAAGATGGTGATGAGACTATTAGCTGAAGTAAAACTTTTGAGCATTTGAACTGTGCAAACTTTTTAAAGGAAGCCACATGTCTGTGCTCTTTAGAAATCAACCTGTAACTTGTTGCCAACTTGCGGAAAAGACGCATCTGTCTGTGGGAACTCTACACGCAATCATTCACCAACACCACTTGCACAGTACAGGAAGTCGTCTGAGAGTTATTGCCGCATCCACCGTACAGTCCTGACATCGCTCAAAATCATTTCCACATGATCCGGACCATTAAAGGAGTTCCTGGGAGGCCAGTGCTTCGGTCGTGATGGAGGCAGTCCGATCATGACTCCGATATACTGGGAGAACTTACTTTAATGGTGTCCAAGCACTAGTGAAACACTGGAATAGGTGCATTAGTGTAACAGGGGATTATATAGAGAAATAAAGGGAGTTTTTAGTCCCTCATAAGTGTGTTCTGTTATTCTACAAGATCAGGTTTGACTTGTCATATTTATGCATATTTACAAAGTACAAATAGTTGATAAAAAAAAATGTAATAAAAATTGATTAAGAATGCTGTGGTGATTAATGAATCAGGAAGGCTGTGGTAGAAATAGACATGTGGAAAATGGTTATGAGTGGGAACCTTTTTGTTTTTTCGTATGCAACAAACAATGACGATTGTTGGGAAACAATGCGTGTCAACGCAACTCTGTCAGACTTTACCCACTGGTGGTGAGTCGACCGAATCTGCTCTCTCTCGACAAGTATAACCAAGACTTACTCTACGATCTGAGGTGCAAAATCAAGTGCACTATAACTACTAAAAAGGCACTAGACTAGTTTGTCACTAGAAAATTCACTAAAGGATTTGCTAAAAACGCTCTACCACTGGCAATGCCCACATTAAAAGTCCTCCCCTGTATTTTCTCCCTAATTTGTTTTTTTCTTGATGCCCACCTACTCCTTCCCTGTCTCTGTGCTCTATCACACAACCAGAATGAGTTGGGCAAACATGTGCTTGGCCCTGAAATGCACACAACCAACATCGTTCTGCTTATGCAGTGCCTTAGGGCAGCGTAACACCTTTGTGAGAAGCTGTCTTTGCCCAATTCTGCATGCAAGAGCTCACAGACATCCATGATTGGCTTGGTGTTGCTCTGATTGACAGGGTGGAGAAAGAGTATGCTGCCCTTTCCATCCAGAGAGCACAGCCAATTTTGCTCTCTTGACTCCAGAGCACAGCTATGTGTGTGTGTGTGTGTGTGTGTGTGTGTGTGTGTGTCAGGATTGGAACTTGTGATCTTGTGAAGATGAACACTTTTTACAAGATTTACACTTAAGATTTAACCTGCACACTTTTAACATACCCTGTTTGACTGATTAAGCTGTGTGCAGAAAACCCCTTTCACCGTGAAGGGTTATGGTCCTCGAGGCTGCTTAATCATGACATTTACACAATGACGTATCGACGCCAACATCATAGGACATCATCGCCGGCCCGGATGTGTTTGGCTAAAAAAGCCCAACGCTGTGACATTCCGGTCTTACGGCCCGTTAATTATCATGACCAAAGGAAGCAGAACCGGTTGATTGGACGTTTGATGTTTTTGCCCTCTTTCGCACCGGTCTCTGATTGGGCAGGAGTGGAGCTGACATTTTGGAGGCATCAGTGACCTGTCCTTTAAATGGCTGATCAATTCCCTAAGCATGTCTGACATTTGCTTACTAGCTGCTATTTTCTGCTTGCATGTAATTATAGGCAGCATTACAGAGCACGAAAGAGAGAGAGAGATTCTGTCATTTATACCAACAAAAGAAGAAGAAAAAAAATCCCACTTAACCTTTGCTGCTTCATCATCTTTATGAAATACGACTCTGCTGCCAAGTAGGGTGCTGATGTAAGTCCTGTGTACAGCCCGGTGATACGTCCTGCTGTTGGGGTCAGATCCCAGAAGACTTCCCATCACTTTCCTGGCCTGATCCACGAGCTGCATAGGTTTTTTTATATATTATAGTTGTGATTGGACAGTAGGGGTCACTCTCTTTCCTTCTATGAATTATACATCACTTCAGATGGGACAGGCATTTACATGCGCTTTGTTCTAACGGGCGGGGGACGACTGTAGCAACCCGAATCCCAGCTTCTGTACGTAATAAAGACAATGCATTAAACTCATAGTCACCCATCACGGGTTTGTTCAATGCCTATTAAAGAAAAGGGCCTGTTTTTACTGTAAACGTTCGTCCATAATTCTCATCTCAGTTATCCAAACACTCAACCTACCTTATGGTAATGTGATCTTCAAAGCAAAACCTCAAAGTCATTATCAGGATAATGCAAGAGTTACCTGAGGAGCCCTGCTTCAAGCTTTATTAATATCATAACCAATTCAGAGTCGGGCTAATTGGCCTGTTGTCTGGTTGCGAGGGCTTAGCTCAACCAGACAGCTCAGCCTGTAACCCAGGGCATGCCGCGGGTTGTTTACCCCAGTACCTTTGATTCCTGACACAAACCACTGCGAGCTTATCCGAGTTTCTGCCCTGTGTGCGTCTGCCGAACACCAGGCCCTCCTGTTGCTCCTTTGGTGCAGCGCGAGCAGCGTGTTTGTAAAGATCTGATTGGATCTAAAGATCAGATTTCTTGTTTGACATGCAGCGTTGAACCAGAGCGAAGAGGGGGTCTATTATGTTAGATGCCAGTAATATAGATTTGGCCCCATGTTGCCTGGTTTTTATAATTTAGCCCACAATGGAGCATGACCTCTCTGTATGATATTGTGGTGTGCAACCAGAACCTGAGCGAGTGCTGCGTTTATACCCTCCTGCAGGAGCGAGAGAGACAGAGAGCAGCATGGTGGACAACGTGCAGATGAATAAAAATCTACCATTTGTAGGGACACTTTTTTTTTTTTCTGCATAGGTTTGCCAGTTGTAATTCCTTTTATCTTTTTAGTCTTTTCAACATGCCAGATATTCTTAAAACAGTCTACTACTCGAATGTTTTTTTTTTTATCTGTTTCTAGATGCTTTCTATAGATGACACAGTAGATTTTCTGATTCGGCGCTATTTAATCAACCGAAGGTGTTCTTTCCAGAATGTTAGGAGAAAAAACGATTTCCTTTTTTTTTTGCCATAGCGTTGATCATAATTCTGATTTATTCTAAATCGTCTCAGGTGTTGAAGCTGTACTAGAGTCTTTATTGCACAGCTATTTCTTGCTTGAATATTTTCTGTTCTCCCAAAATATAATCACATATTTGTAGCTTAGCTCATTTTACAGTCTTCGAACTGGAAAAATAGATCACCAGCAAACAGATTAATGTGTCGTTTGTTGCACTATTAATTTAATTTAATAGGATTGTTCGGACTTTCTGAGAGAGAGCTGGTGAGATTGAGATTGGTCAAGATTTCTGTATTAACTAATGGGATTAGCCGGGTGTTCTGCGGGAGCTGGTGCTGTTGTTTTTTAAGGTAAGGTAGTAGGCTTGGTTAGAAATACGGTGGAAATTAGTTAGAAAACTTTTCATGGGGACTGGTTGGATTCGTCAAAGTTTCCTTGGGAACTGGTTGGATTCGTCAAACATTCTGCAGGAACTTGGATGTACTGTATTGGTTAGACGTTCTGTGTGAAGTAGTTTGATCTGTCAAATGTACCGTAGGAACTTGTCGGAACAGTTCTCCTGCTGTAGAAACTGGGTGGATCGGTCAAAGGTTCTGCGGAAACAGGGTCGATCAGTCAGACTTTCTGTGGGAACTAGTTGGCTTGGTTAGCGTTGTTCTGAAGAAACATATCAGTTCTTATTCTTCCAGCTGTATAAAATCTCTCCACTGTCCATTTCCATGGCTTCCGATGTTCTTTACTGATCAAGTCAAACATACTTTCCGAAATAAAACCGTTTCCAGCATTTTTATTCTTATAATGAAATGATTTAAGAATGAATTGAACTGAGTTAATGATGAAGCATGATGGTTCCGGTGCCATCCACTTTGAGTACTGTATAATCACTAGCTGGTGTCACGCACTGGGGTCTCTGAGTGTGTTCCTTTTGCAGCTGTCTCCTCAGGCTCGCTCATTGGGGATCAGAATTTCCTCTTGATTTCTGCCAGACTTCTTCACGGCAGCGTCGCTTGTTAAAAATGGTGTGCGGATCAGGTTGTCTCGGATATTTAAGATGACTGCATATGTTTGAGAAGGCACGGGTGTGTTAATCTAGTGAATCACAGTGTTTGGACCAAAACGGAGTGACGGTGAGGGTATGAAGCTTTTCGCAAGGAACCTGTACCATCTGTACAAAAACAAACACAGTAGCACATCTTGATCTCTCCCTAAATACATATTTACACATACTCTGCATCATTCTTTCCCCAAAGACATGAAGACAAAGCAGCATGAAGACAGTAGGACGGGCTTCCAAGAAAAAAAAAAAAAAGACTACTATGGTATTACTACGGAATTTAGGACAGATTTGGGAATTAGTCGGTGTCCAAAATGGAGGTGTGTGTGGGTGTGTCTTGTTGGTGAGCACTGAAGCCACCTTCAAAGAGCTGGTGAGCATTTTTCATCCAATGTTTCAGCCACAGTCAAGATGTCAATGATGTAACTCCAGGAACATATGATATATATATTTTTTTAAAAGCATTGACCGGTCAACACCTACGACTCGATTTTCTGATCTTGCCTTCCTCCACCACTGATGCTTATACATGAATTCGACTAGATTTTGTTCTATCTAAGGGTAATGTCAATGGAAAAGGTTTTTTTTTTTTTTTTTCCAGAAGTAATGTGAACTCAAACTTTATGCTTTGATTTCTAAACATAGTGTGAAATTAGAAAGTCAATTTCAGCAATGTTTAAACATGCCTTGTCATTTTTCTTTTTTCTCTTCTTTTTTTTTGTGGGCTTATCCTCCAACATACTGAGATCACCTACTATCATCCGCTAGAGGGAAAAATAAACACAGGGACAGAGGAAGAAACGGTGGCGCAAAAAGAAAAACACAAATGTTTGCTTCCCTGTTGTCACAAAAGCAGTCACTATGGTGACAAAAGGGCTCTGTGTTTGCTAAAAAGGGAGGAGATGACAGGAGAAATGGTAGAGAGAAGGAGCGAGAGAGAGAGATAGAGAGAGAGAAATGCAAGAGACAGCCAGGGAAAAAAAAAAAAAAAAGAAAGATTCAAGGGGAGAGTTATTATTTTGTTGGGAGCAGCTGCACCTCATGTACCTAGTGATTAAGACCTCAGTCTCCCATGGCGTAGGTGGCGGAGGGAACAGCTCACAGGGCCATGTGCATTATGCAAAAGGATGGAGCTGACCAGTCCTGTGGTGAAATGCCCTGCTTAGAACGGATGAATGCGTTCATCTTTTACTTGCTCTCGCATTAAATTGAGGACATTCGCAGGTAAAAATAAAAACTGGAAGAGAGCTCAAGGCAAGAATAAACAATTAGCGACAAAAGGCATATTTTTCTAAGAGCCAATGCTCAGAGAAATAATAGTTTTAGTGTCCTAAATAATGTTCGCTCCTGGGGCGCTTTCACACCAATTAATCAGTGTTCTGAAGCCCAGTCAGAGCAAAACTGATACTCCTTTTTTTTTTTTTTTTTTTATCGTTTGGTTTGGTTTGATTTGGTTTCACACTGCGCATAATTAACCAAAACAAACTAAAGCACGCAAAAACACAAATTGGCCAAAGGAGACGTTAATAAATCTCTTTCATTTGTTCGTCAGAAATACCAAAGTGCTCTGTGTGCGCACGTGCCGACTGACTTCTCTGTCTGTGCAGGCAGTTTGAGTTGACTTTAATGTCTGAAACGCAGATACATTTCAAGAGCTTCGTTTATCAGATTGGAGAAAACATGGGATTTACAGTAGAATTGAAAGGTTTGCTACCAGATGTGACCTGGTTTAAGGATGTTTACTGTATAATAACTTAAATAAGCACCCTTTATTAACCGTAATGAACAGAAGAGCATCTCATCATTGAGTGAGAAGAGCTTGAAACAGCAGAAGACCAAATCAGGTTCTATTTAAATGTTTACATTTGATGTTGTAAAATGTTGCCGTGTTATTTATAGACTCGCAATGCAAATCGAATCGTCACCAAGGTATTGCGATTAAAATCATATCGGGTATTCCCTGGTGATATCCATCCCTATTGGAGAGTTTAAAAAAGAGCCAAACTTGTACAGTTTTCTTATATTTTTAATTCATGCTTGAGAAATAGTTCTCCAGGCTTCCTGAAAGACTCTCGTCTCCTATTTTTAGTGCAGTACCTTTACCTGAGCAGATTTAGATTATTTTTTTTTGTTTTTTTTTTAAGCAACACAGTGATGTAGGAAGCATTCAAGCATTAAAAAAACATCTAACTTTAGGCATGAACTAATGAGAAACAGGTGCAGATAATGATAGATTAGTTTACTGGTATACTATAATGAGTGATTTAGTATACTGCTGATGTTGAATGCTGATTGGTTGGAATAGATGAGAGGGGAAATGAGGTTGCTGCTGAGGTTGTTGCATAACCTAGCAAACAATAATGTTTTCTGATTAGTTCAGGAAAAATAACTAAGGACATTTTCAGTTTCTAGTGATTGATGAACTACATATATATAAATGAGGTATCATGCCACAACGTTCTTTGTAACAAAGTCCAGTTGGTCAACTCTTATTAATTATTACATTTAATGGATTGTACTTCATAAAGTTAGGTTTGATCCCCAATTTGAACCACG
The DNA here is from genome assembly GCA_030014345.1 of Clarias buthupogon. Classification (NCBI taxonomy): domain Eukaryota; kingdom Metazoa; phylum Chordata; class Actinopteri; order Siluriformes; family Clariidae; genus Clarias; species Clarias buthupogon. Next base: position 3,830,100 of record JAQMYK010000007.1, read on the forward strand.
TCAGACCACTCAGGCTCTCCTGGATTGGTGGTGGTTGTTTTGGTCAAGTCACATGGACCAAATGTTGCATAAGTGAAAGCACCATTAAGGGAAAAATGGTACATTTTGGCTTGCTGTTAAATCTGTAAGTCAAAGCGCTCTCCGCTGTGACGTGAGGGGGAGCAAAAGCTTTTCTCTCACACAAGGGGTTCTCTTACTTTCTCCCTCTCTAGCTCTGTGTCCTTCTCTCTTTCCCCCCCCCCCCCTTCTCCTTTTTCTCTCGCTAGATGGGGAGATTGGAGTTTTATTCATTTATAGTCCTTCCTCACACAAATCCCTCAAGAAATACACCTCCTCCTCCACATTCTCCTTTCTGTTTTAAGAATACCCATAAGGTCATTGCGCTATGTAGAATCTGAATCACTTCTCTATGTACGCAGTTAAAAAAAAAAAAATCTGCTTAAAAGAAGCAAGTGCATAACTTGTGACGTAGAAAAACTTGGCCCGGGAGATGGAACGCTTCTATGGTAATTTCACGTTCTGCTTTCCACGCATGTTGAAAGTTTGCATTTTTGCTTTTAATAGGAAATGTAATCTCTTCCTGTAAAGCAGAAAACAAAGTAATTTGTTCCTGGCTAGTGCTCCTATAGATAAAGTAATCCTTTGCAAAGGGGGGGAAAAAAACAAGAATGCATCTGCTTGTACAAATCACGCCTCATCACATTCCTCATTAGAGTGCAGGGTCCGTGAAGACCATAACAATGGATCAGAGCTTTACCCCGTGTCTCACTGTGGTTACATGTGTGTTTGGCTAAACATGGACCTATTACCTTAGTTGGTACCTCGACAAAACATTGCGGTGCTACTCTAGCCAGAAACAATTTGTAGTTTGTATGATATTTCAGAAGGTTAACAATGACGGATCAGGGTCTCAAATGAATGATGAAGGCTTTCTAAATTCATAACACAACTCATTTGCATTATGCAGCGCTCGAGAGTAGAGGCTGTGAAACGTACGTAGACTGTTGATTTGATTCGATTATCGGGCGTAGTGGTTTTTTCGAATTGATTAAGCAGCGCCGATTTATGTCATGCAGGTATATTTATTAAAGTTTTAGAAGTATTAAAAACTTTTAAAAATAACTGATAAACATTGAAATGCTGTTTAAACTAATCTTGTTTCCGTGCCAATCTTCTGCTCTGCACTCCAGTCCAGTAGGTGGCGGTATTGCACCGACTGCACATAAACTCGAATGAAGAAGTAGCGATAAGCTCGCAAAACACAAGTATTTGTGAAAGAGAGAAGCTGTTTCTATTTTCTGTAAAAGCTGATGTTTATTGGATGATGAATGAGGAATTTTAGACCATTTACGAGTTGATTTATTTACCGATAAAATACACATTTTTAATGTTTTCTCAGTTTTAGTGTCAAGTTTAGTGTTTTCTAAGTTAATTAACTGCTGGATCTGGATGTGATGGAGCAGGGGAATCATAAAATATACAGAGCAGGGGTCTCTCCAGGACCAGGGTTGTGAACCACTGCGATAAGGCATGATGACACCGGCACACATCGTTCCCTTGTTTAAGTAGCACGTGCCAAATAATCATGATCATCAAACCTTTACTGCTGCCTGTGTAGTAGTTCTGTTGGCCTTCCTCTTTTGGATGCCTGCAGTTCCTTAGAGAAGGACTGAGCTGCAAATTATTCCTCTCCACCCCTGTCTGCAGCCCTCTACCACCTTTCTTTCATTGGCCTCCAGTGTCCTTCCCTCTCAGGACGTTTGTAAGCTTCAGCATGACCGTCTGCTTGGATGTTTTCAAAACGTGCACTATGTCTGGTCTAGGTGTTGTCTCTGTGATGACCACTGGGAATTGAAGCTGCCTAGCCAGATCCATCTTTCTTTTCTAGTCATGTTCTGTTCCAAAGAGGCCTACTGCTGCCTTGGACTGGGGCACGGGCTTCTTTAATGGCAATTGTCCGCCTTGCCAGTGACAGTGACTTGAATGCCTGTTCCCATGTGGTCTGTGTACCGTTTTGGCACATACCCAGAACTCACTCTTGCCTCGTAGACCAGTTGGTTCCTTGCCTTTGGCTCAGGCACAGCAGGTTGTTGTAAAGCATGGCTGGATGTCCCCCTGCCCAGAGCTCTCTGTTGTAGCCGTCACTCACCCTGGACATCTGCATCCTGCGCCTTCCCTTTTCTCCCAGTTTGCACTCCAGTGACCGAATACGGGCATGCTTGTGCTAATTTGGGTGTTTGATTGGGACAGCTGTAACAAGAGTCCTGGATCTTAAAGCAGGTGTAAAGTTGGACATCTTTTACCTAATTGTTTGGACTGTCAGCTGAATTCAATGTATCTATTTGAGGGATATTAGGAAGTTGTGTTTGACATCCCTCTGTTACTTAACTTTATTAAGTTTTGTTGTTAAGACCATCTCAAAGCCATAAAATGAGTCTTGAACTGTATTTAGCCAAATTAAGATTTATTAAGATATATCTTCTATTCACTTACATTGGTTAACAGAACAATCGAGACAATCTGTCCTCGCACCCCCCTCTCCATCACCCAACAAGTTTCCTTTAAGTTCTTTGGTAGCTCTTGCTTTATTTTCTTCATTTTTTGTTTTGTTTTACTTTTTTCTCCATCGTTATTGCTTGGCGCTTCCCAGCAGTACCAGCTTCATGAGAGATGTACGCTTTGCACTTTGAGAGCTTTGTTCGCATCTCGAATGTTTGCATTTATGGGACTAGCTGTATGCTAAAGATGCTTCAGTCGGACTGCGTATGCTAAAAACTCTGAAATTGGGTTGCTGAACTGCTTAGTGGAGTTTTTTTTTTTAAACATGGTGAGTGGAACAGAACAGAACAGGGTGTAAGAGCTGATCTCCAAAATTTGGTGACCAGCTGATCAGTCTCAGGTATATCTGATTCTGAATCAGATTTTGTTATTGTTTATGTTGCGAGTTAAATAAAACCAATAATTACAGAATTATTCGGTATGTTGTGAATTACATATTGGGAAAATCGCAATTGGTGTTATCCAACGTATCCCTTGCTTCGTGCCCGGTGCTCCTTGGTACAGTATAGGTTGCCGGACCCCCTCATCCTTCTTTCGTCTTATTTGCTCTGCTTCTGCTAAACTCTGTCTTGACCATTTTGATGATTAATGGTGTAACTACACAACATACTGTTCGGGATAACAAAAAAACAAACAAACCAAAACCCACAGTATGTGAAATGAGGACAGTAGCGGAAATGCCGGAGGTCAGAGTGTCACAGGTTGCGCGGATTATGCCGGGAACTCATAGTTGGAAGTCGGGTGATTGGAAAGTACTGTGTGAACGTTAATGTTATATGACAAAGATGCAGGACTGGAAGATGGCTAAAGCACAAACCTATGGACTAATCTTAAATCTCCATTTATAACTCTCTCTCTCTCTCTGTGTCTTTCAGGGCAGTCTGAAGAGCAGTCATCAGATCTCTCCTCAGGAGTTTCTCAGCGAACTGAAAATTGGAGCAACTGATGAGAGGCTGTTTGCCTGCCTGGATTCCCTCAGAGTCTCTCTCACCAGCAATCCAGTCAGGTACCTCAAACCACCCGTCTCCCCACCCCCTTACACACACACACACAACCACAACCACGCAAACACCTGTTGTTCTGTTCTTTCATCTATTAGTGTTATTCCACGGCTTGATGTTTCAGAGCATGTCCACAGACACACACATCCACACCCACCCACACACACACACACACTGACCTTTCCACCTTTTTCCGTCCCACCTTATTTGACATTTGGCTAATATCTAGCTCCTGTGCCAAATTCTATGGCATTAGGTTTACAGCAGCAGTGCACGCTGTGAAAAATTAATATGTGCTGCAGATGGGTGCGACGCTGGAGTTTCTCTCTCCTGCCTCGTAATTGTTTGATGGCGATCATGACAGGCTCTCCTGCTGTTTGCCCACATCCCTACCACAAACATGAACCGTGAGGTGGGGGTGATTAATGCTGAAATAATTACAGCTTTCCTAATGATCAAAACCACCTTAAATGAAAAACCTTGTTTTCGAGATCCGATTCACACAGAGGGAGGTTCGGTAGGTTTGCGCTTCAGAAAAGGGGGGGGGGGGGTGCAAAGAAAGAATAAGTTAAGAATAAGAAAAAAAAACATGTAGAACAAGAAGAAAAGCATCAAAAAACAGATGCTTATTAGATTTTCTTTTTTTTTTTTTTGTCTCTTGTCTAGTGCTGCCATTGATCAGTTCTGCTTTATAGGCTAGCTGTAGTTTGTTTAAAATAATTTCTTTTTAAGAAGTTTCATTGTTACAAAAAATCCATAATAAATGACCATTAGTTAAGAAATAGCTTAACAACAATACTGACTGGATTTTTTTTATTGATTTATGTTTTGAGCCTCCTCCTATGCTCCTCAGTACATTTAGTCCTTTGTCATATGAGGTCTTTGAGCGACTCTGATCACGGCTAATCCATTAGGCACAGCAGTTGTGCTCTGCATGTGTTTGTATAGATAAAACGATGACATTAATTTCAGGTTAATTCGTCCGACCACACCGAGAACCGTGCCCAATTTTGACGGCCGGCATCGGTCATCCTTAGACTAAGGTTGGAGGCGTAAAACCGCTTTCATCCTCTCTGCATCCATTATTGGAGTAATTCATGAAATGTCATGATTTCTATTAGCGCTCCTCGCGGTGTTCGGGCACGCTCCGTCTGAGAGCGTGGCCGGCTGAGCGATCCACAATCAGCGAGCGAGGCCAGCCTCGCACTACGGTTTTGGAGATCAGCTATTACACCCTGGCCTGTTTTGTTCCACTCGCAAGGTTAAAAAACTCCACTAAGCAGTTCAGCAATCCAATCTCGGGGTTTTTAGCATGCGCTGTCCGGCTTCTAGTGCCACTACAGCTACGCGGAGCTGGCGCTGCTCTTTTGATTAATCCACTTTATTTCTGTCCCGTCTGCTGATTAAAGTCCGCAGTGTCCTAGAGACAGAGTTCATTTAGTTTGCGCGCTTGTTATTCATCTCACAGCGACGACATCCAGCTCTAAATATTGCCATAGTTGACTCAGTCGCACAAAGTGACTCTCAACATGAATGTTGAACAGATTTGGACGTACTCGCAGGAGCTTTCCAGTTCCGTAAGTTTTGAAACACTTGGACGCATTCATACAGCAACCATGACCGTATTCTACGACCGGCATTATCATGTGTCCAGGAGAAACCGAGGAAGAATGGCAGACATTTTGTGTGAGAAATATACCAACGTCAACAAAAATTCAGTGGAACCTCGGCTCAAGAATGCCCTCCCTTCATTTTCTCCCGGAAGTTTGCAAGAAATTTGCATCGGAATACAGAGTGTTTTCGCCATATGAGCGAATCTGAACCAAACGCAGACCAAGTTGTGTGTACATCCGGAAGTCGTTCAAAACTTGTTTGCGGCAGTGGGAAGCCAAGCAAAGCGAGTTTACGAATTTCATGTTTTTTTTTTTTTTTTCAGTCAACAAAAGCGGTTTCAAAAGAGTCAACCCACGATACCAACATTGCATGCGTTCAAAAGCTGCGTGTTTTTATTTTTACTGGTTTTTTTTTGGTAATATTGGTAAAATTCTCATTTTTTATTTGTCACATACACAGTCATACACAGTACGATATGCAGTGAAATGCTTATACGACCGCTCGTGACCTTAAAAGTTTTTAAAAACAAAAAATAAGAAAGAGAAATAAATAGCTGAACTTATAAGAAAGTAGAACAAAATATAAAAATTTCCAAAAATATATAAGAAATCTAAAAACCTGTGCAAGACAAAATAAATTTAAATGCAAATAAAAAGTGGAAATGAATGAAAATGTCCAGAAGTGTGCAAATGGAAATAAAAATGGAAAATAAATGGAAATGTCCGGAAAGTGTGCAAATGTGCAGTGTGTGTTTACATTATTTCCTATGGGAAAATTCATATCGCCTTAAAAGCTTCCAGAACGAATTAAATTCACATGCCGAGGTTCCGCTGTTTGTATATGCTTGACCTCGGTCCCCTATTTGCACCCCGCACCCAACCTTGGTGCCACAATTGTGGATGCAGATGATCATCTCGAATGTCTTCACAGTGCTGTAACAGTGAGATCCTTGTTTACTGGAGCTTAGCTCATCGTCTCAACATGACGATGAGCCCGTCGCTGTTCGGTTTTGACGTGATGCACAACTTGAATCCAGAAGAAAGCCTTCGCAGAACAGTGGAGGATATTGTAACAGCAAAAAAGGGGACTCAATCTAGACTGAGATGTTCAACAAGCACCTAAAGCCATATTGTGTATCTCTGTTTATCTGTTGTTTATCTAAAAGTGGCCCCTTGCTGCTTAACCATCTCCGAGTAGTAGTCTTCGTGGCTGGACAGATTGAGCTCAGATCCTGTTTATTGCTCAGACACTCGTCCTCAGACACTCTGGCCACAGCAAATAGCACCTCTTAGCTTTTCATGCAAGTCATGTTTTTCAACAACCTTCCTGAAAAAAACATGTGAAATCTTTCTTGTCAGTCAGATTCTCTGCTTTCTTCTTAAAAGTTCTTCGACACATTTTGTGAACTGTAAACTGTACCAATCTGATTTTCTCTCTCTTTAGCACACATTATATGTTTGCAAGGAAACAAACCTATAGACCAGATTTCTTATAAGTGCTATATTTTAAAAGCAATGTCATATTTACTGCAAGTTCATTAAAACTGCAAAGAAAATTATTTTTTTTTTTAACACTCTGGCATTGATGTACGCTTGGAAATGCATGGAATGTTCCTCGACAAGGCCCTTCTATTATAACGAAGCCTTCAACCTTAAGACTTCATGTGCGGTGTCGCATTGAGAATTTATTTTTTTTTGTCCCTCCACACGGCCACCAAATTCACGCCACATTCGTATTGCGCAGTTCAAACAGACTAGGACCGTCTGCCCTTCAAGGCAGAAGTATGTGTGTGATAGATTTATGTATGTATTTATATATTTATTTTATTTATTTTGATGCTGGATAAATCTTTCCTGACTTGGTTCCACCTTGTGACACATGCATTATAAACTCTAATCTCTCCCATGTCCCAATTTAAAGATGTTGACAGCTATGACAGCAAAGAATATAGCACCTCATCAACATCAAACCGTGCATTTAACCGCCCGCTGGCCAAGGTGATGATCGTACCATCTGATGCTGAATTTTTCTGTATTTCAGACTTGAAATGCATCATAATGTTTGCGAATACGTTGCCATCGTAAACAGGTAACGGTAATCGTAATAATCTTTTCCCATTTCCCCCCGTGAGACTGAAAGACGGTGGCCAGACAATCTCGGCTGTCTCTTGTTTTGACTTGTGATGCAACATCTTGCTCTGCCTGTCGCTCATACAGCCTTTGTCCTGTCTTATGGAGAGACAGAATACTTTGGGCGTTCAAGTCAAACAGGGATAGTCATGAGAGTAAAAACTACTACTACTACTTTATTGCCCTATGTAATCCCCTGCTGCACTAATGTATTCATCCCAGAGTTTCACTAGTGCTTGGACACCATCAAGGTAGAAAGTACACCAGAGTCAGAAACGCTGGAGCCCCAGGAACTTGTTAAGCAGCCTAATGTGGAAATGGCTTGTTGGGGGGTCAGGACAAGCCCCAGGCGAGTTCCTGTAACGTGCAAGTGGTGCTGATTAATGATTGTGCGCACAGTTCCCACAGACAAATGCGCCACTTCTACAAGTTGATCAAGTCATCTGTGGATTTTTCAAGGATCAGGCGTTCCACTCGCTCATATGTTTCACGGCAACGATTGCAGTGGGCTCCGGCCGGGATCGTCATTTTCACGGACGTATGGATTTCAAATGTTTGACTGCGCCCAAGAGTCTCATCAGCGTACTGTGCTTGAAGTCATTTCTGTAAATGTCAATTGATTTTACTCCTTCATTCACAAGAAATTTCATCAGAAGCCCAAGTTTGACTCGGGCACCCTTATATATTCCTGAATTCCTAGTGTCTAGTGAGTGATGTTTCCAATACCCGTCCCTGCTAACTTGAGTGACATTGATTTCTTCCCTACTCCCTGGTCTCTCTCTCTCTCTCTCTCTCTCTCTCTCTCTCTCTCTCTCAGTTGAGAAGTTCATCTTCAATCCTAAAGCAGAAAGCTAAATGGTTTTGAAAAGACACCTTTTCTGATTTGCCTGGCTTCATCGCGCTCTGCTGATCATGACTGGTTAAATATTGAGCGCCTCGCACCCCAGGTTGACCGGGCTGACTGGATGGATGGCGACCTTTTTCTCCACTCTTTCACTCCTCCTCCTAGATTAGTGCACCGTCTCCTTTTCATGATGGCTTTTAAATGAAAACAGTCCTCTCATCACTCATGAGACAGATTGGGCAGAGAAACAATATCACCGACGATTGCTTCGGGTTTTAGCATTCAACGCACCGCATCGGAAGTTTGAAGCAACACGTGATTGCGTCTCGCTCGGTAATATTACGACCGGATATTTCCCCGAACGGGAATTCATGCCGATGTTTTTCCGTAAAGGTTACTTGCCAGACCGGCATAGACACTAAAAATGCACGCTGTGTCGTTCTCGCCGAGGTATTAAGGGGTCGGTAATCGCTGCCCGCCGATCCCTGTTCGATATTCCCAGACAATGTTGGATCATTTTCTCAGTACCACAATTAAAATCCAAAACCGTTCTCTAAATTAACAAGGAGGTTCTCAGTTGATTTATCGCACTCGGAATGCCAAATCTGTACAAAAGAAATGAAACTCTGTCTCCTGGCTTTGTAGAGAACTCTCTCCTTGAGCAGTCCAGAACAAGAAAGCTATTAACATGTGCAGAAGTCCAGAACAAGGCAGCCATTCTTACTTTCTTTGTTTCTTTCCTCCGTCTTTTCTTTTTTCCGCACTCCATTTTCTCCTCTCTTCCTTGCACCCTCTCATGCCGTGCATACTTGATCATTTTCGTGTTTTTACCTCGCTATCAGATGTGCTCGGTCTTGCCGAGTATGACGGAACGTCGGGTGAATTTCTCGTGGTCCAATAAGGCTTGTTGTCCTCCTGACAAAGAAATGACCTGTTTGCACAAATGGTATTTTATTTAGTTATTTATTTATTTTTTACATCATTTTTATGGTTGTCATTGACACCGACCCAAATACTTTATCGAACACTACTCTGGCTTCCTAATGACCTAAAAGATGAACGACAAGCATTTCTAAAGCGATGGCTAAAAATAGTCATTTTTGTTTTTAGCATACAGCGTTTAACTGTTGTGTAAGACGGGATTGTGATTGTGACAAAACTCTCAGTATTTCTCACACCTCGCTGTGCTTTGATCGCTAGCCAGAGGATCCACCGTTGTTTATCGAGAGCGTATCTAACTCGGTCGAACGCGAGTGATAATTGCGTATCAGTGAAATCGCACACAAACAACGCATGTCATTACAAGAGGGTTGTGTTTTTAAGTTAATGACAGTTTTCACACGTGGACTGAATTGATTGCCAGATAACTTGTTTGTTTTTATTCACTCATTGAGCGCTTTATCCTGATTAGGCTTGGGTGATATTGGTTTGATTTTGCATTTTAACATATCACTATGAACAATTTTCATTATCCAATTTAGATTCCGATAAAGAACTGGATAAACGAACATTTCCTTCGTTTTGTAGTTTAAGGAGAGTACAGGGGCGTGTGATATTATAATATATTACCTGTCTATTTTTCTAATAGTACAAGAGTTACTGTATTGTTGAAAAGATCAAACTTATCATGGAGGGGGAAAGCAGTAAACCTACTTCATATAGTTCCTATTTAACCATACTAGGCATCTACACATGCTTACTGTATAACAAATAAACTTTTGCTTGTATATTAAACAGTGCTTTTTTTAAATACAGAGTTTGTAGACAGAACGTACTCTCTCATAAAGCTTCGTCCGTTTAATGTCTTATGTATGACTCTGATAAAATGCTGTATATTTTCAAGACGTAAATTTTCGAGGAGTTGTTCGTTTTTAGCCGGAAGCACTTTCAGCAAGAAAATGCATCTGATAACAAGATTCCATTAAAAGCTATGCAAGTTACTGTAACTCATTGATACTAAACCTGTCCCTGCTCCGAGGCTTATTTTTGTTTGTTTTTGTTTATGATATGGGTGGAAATGTTACCTCCCTAAGGGCAAGTGGTGGTAGCTCAGTGTGTTAAGGATCTGGGTTACTGATCAGAAGGTCGGTGGTTCCAGCTCCCAGCTCCATCTCCCGGCTTCACCAAGCTGCCGCCGTCGCACCCTTGAGCAAAGCCCTTAACTCAGGGACGCCATATGATGGCTGAACATGTGCAATGACCCTAACTTTTTATGCTGGGACACATAAAGGAAAAAAAAAAATCATAGTTCAGTAATGTATATATGAGAGAAATAAAGGCTTAAAACAACCACCCTATTACTTTTTCTTCTTGTATCTTTTCTGATTTTTTTCGCATCCAGACCACAGATCTCCAGTTCCACAGTGCAAGTTCCAAACAGGGTCAAAGTCACAGCAAGGTCAAATGTCTGCAGTAAATTTTTGTTTTCTTTCAACATCATCTTTTCTGTTGAGGCGTACACATTAATGACAAGAAGGACTTGGCGATGGCATCCCTGCCGACACTATTAGTGTCAAGTTCTTCTAATTTTGTCCCTAAATCACATCCTACACATTTTATCCCTTTACCTATCTCTCTCCCTGAGATCTGTCCGCTGTTTAGAAACTCCAGCTCTCGCTGTGGAGAAGAAGAAGAAGAAGAAGCTGTTATTGTGGCGTGGGATGTCTGGGATCCTGTCACTCTCAATAGCGTTTACTCTGCCTGTGGGTTTCCCCAGAGAGCAGCTGGCCATGTTTTGCCCCCAGGGGTTTCAGCCTGCACCCACACGCTGTCTTTCACACCCCGTCGATCTAGCTCTCTGTCTGTCTATCTCTCTCTCTCTCTCTTACTTCCACTCCCTTTTAGTTTATTATTTCTCTTTCCCACACTCTCCTGGTGCCTAAATAAATTGTAAAGAAATGGAGGATAAGTGCAGGGAAATGAAACGGAGGGGGGCAACAAATGAAAACCAGTCCGGTGTTTTGCATCATAAAACCGGTTGTAAATCTTTCCCTCCACAGTTTCAGTTTCAACAAAAATTCCTATTATAATGTTGATATTTGTTGCAGACATATCCGTGTTATTTAGCATTAATAATTCAAAATTTGCTAACAATCTTTGCCGAACGTTAATAAACCCGAAAACTCCTAAATAATGTCGTTCCACCACAGCATGGCAGAATTCTCAAATCCGATAGCATGCATTAACTTCCTATAGCAGCAGCAACAGCAGCTCTGACAGTAATTCTGTCTGTAACGTAAATGATATTTATAATAATATGCTCGTTCTAGTGCATTATCATTCTTCTAGTGACAACTCCTACTCGCACGGACGACAGTCCACATAATCTAAAGCTAATACGAAATGTATTTGGAAATAAAGTGATTTATTACACAGAAGAATGCACGGTTATGTATCTGGTGAAGCTTTCTGTAAGGAGGGGTTTATTTATCAATATTAGATTAAATTATTAGTGCTTCGTAACTCTCTGTTTTTTGTCCACTTTTAGGTTTCTTAGCCACATGATAAGTGGAGTTTTATTTTTGTCCTTTTTTTTAACTCTCTGAGAAAAAAATAAGAGAGGATGATAAAGGTGTATAGCTGGTATCAGTAACAAATAAGTCCTGTATGATTTATAATACAAGTTAGTAATCTGATTGGTCAAGAGGCATTCCACAAATTGTGATAATCAAGCATAACAGCACTGGAATGTTTATTTGTATGTGCCACTCTGTCTACGTCCCAGTTGTTCTAACAGTCATTAATTACACTACCTGTCGGTCTCAGTGCTGAGGAGAGAGCGGCTGCCTGCCAAATCCCACATTCAAAACTTCTCAAAGAAGCACTTTCAGCAAGAAAACACACCTGATAAGGTTATGTCATTTTAAACGACACGTTCTAAGTCGTTCCGAATCGCCTCAAGGGCACTACCTGGTTTATGGAACAAGGGTTTTCCATTTAACGGCATTTGGAATTCAACCCCAGACCCTGGAAGTTAATAAGTGGACACGTAAGGCAAATATTCACCCCTTTGGGGTTTATAGTACTGGGACGGATTTAAAACTACATTCACCTCATGTTAATTACACTAACAGTAGTTGGCGTCTCCGACGGGTTGCAATTATTTATTGACCCACAGTCGTGGAAGGATACGTGTTGGAGCAAAGTAACTGGTTAAATAAACATATCTTATTGTATATAACGTAGAACTGCTATGTAACAGTCAAGGTCATAATGTTGTACTAAATATCAGCACTATAGTATATGTCTGCAACCACATCACAGCCATGCTGATATTCAGAACAGTAGAGTAACACACATCAGACTGTGCTGTTACAAAAAGGTTATCAAGAAGAGGTGGATTAGTTACGTACAGTGTAAAAATGCTACAATATAAAAGTAAAGGTGATAAAAAAAACAAAACATATGTACAGTAGATTTCTGCTATATAGGCAAAATTTCGTGGACATCTGACCACCATACATGTATTTGTTTGCTGGTAAAACGACCTTCATTTCACTGGGAACTTTTCTTAGAATGTCTTCTGTGGGAATGTGTGTTCATTCATCCACAACAGAGGTCAGGCACTGATGTTACTCTAGATGAGGAGTCCTGGGGTTTGCAGTCGGTGTTCCAGTTTTTCCCAACGGTGTTCAGCAGGGTTGAGGTCAGAAGTCTGAGCAGGACGTGTGTGTGTGTGTATATATGCAGAGTATATATATACATACACACTCCTGCTCAAAAGTTTGGGATCACTTTCCAACAACTTGGTCGAATTTGTATTTCTTTCTACCTTGTACAAGAACGCTGAAGGGATCCAAAATAGACTATAAACTCATTTGAACAGTTGATATTGAGGCTTTGAACGTACATCTCTGCTACTCATGATCTGTAAAGCCTTCATAGCAGCTCTAATCCGAGGTTAATCGCTGATTTCTGATGCTGGTAACTCTACATGAACTTCTCCCCTGCACCAGTATCTGCATAAGTTTTGGTCTTGCTTTCCTGGGAAGGTCTTCATGAGCGCCAGTTTCACCTTGGTGCTTGATGGGTTTCGCAAATGAACTTGACAATACTGAACTTTTCCAGAAAAGCTGACCTTCATGTCGTAAAATAACAACGGACTGTTGTTGTTGTTGTTATATAATTATCTAATTCTGTATGTTATTTCATAGTTTTGAAATCTCAAGTATTGTTGTAGAATGTAGAAAAAGGATCCCTAAACAGAAACAAAAAAAAGTTGCAAGTAATCCCAAACTTTTGAGCGGTATTGTGTGGATATAGATAAAACTCAGAGTTGGAACAGGTTTGGGTTTTACTGAAGTGAGAATGTAATGCTACTATATGCAGACACATTCTAAACCAAATTTGTGGAAATTTGAGGTAGAACCACATTGGGGTGTAGTAGACTTGAAGAAAATCCGTCTTCCCCGGGTGAATCGAAACGTAGGCATCATTTATCATTATGCTTTCACAGCTGTACAAAGTTAAACAGTACAAAATGTGTTAAACAGATCTGTAGTACGAGTATAAGACTGTATTATTACAGCATCGGTTATTAGTCACATGTCCACAGAATCCAGGTGGGATTTGGCAATGGAAATAAGCTGAGACTTGGGTATAGACTGTTTTAGGAGGTGTATTGATGGAGGAGCAGCAGGAGGTGAGTTATACAGTACTGTAAGTGCAGAAGTGGAGGAGGAGCACCAGAGATCATTTCTTTCCAATTCATTTACTTCTTTGAAGCCAGCTTTTACATCCATGTGTGAAGGGGTCACATATTTTTTATGATTTGTGCTTGTAGTGCGCTCTCTCTCTCTGTCTCTCTCTCTCTCTCTCTCTCTCTCTCTTGTAATTTTACTAGGATAAGAGGTCTCACCCTCCAACACTCCAGCCTCAGCTCACCATATGGGCCAAGACATCAGTGCGCAAAGCATAATTGTATTACACGGTTGTGATAAATGGCTCTGACAAACAGGTGGAAATTGTTTTTTTGATATTATATTAAACCTGACCTTCAGGTTTAAGGCTTCAGATTTGTTATTTTGTCAGAGCATAATAGCATGTGTTGGGACAAACTCGATATGCGATGCAGCGAGAGGCCAAGCTTCGACTTTGTGACACTGCAGGAATACAAACCTCTCACGCCCCTGGTCTGCTTCTTTGACTCTTTTCACCATCCTTTCCATCCGCTATCTTTCGACAAGGGCTTTATTTCTCCCTCCTCCAAATTTCCAGAAATTTCCACTGCCGAGGCCGGGGGTCGAGCGAGATCACCGATATCAGAGGTGACTTTGTTATTCGCGTTTTTGTTTGTTGGATTCAGATGAACACATATTATTAGCTCATTAGATGGCCCAATCAGTGGCCCTTCTAACATTAATTGGTCTTGTATCTGATTAGCGCGAGCCTGGCAGTTTTGGCCGTAGCCGGTGCCAAGGCGCTAGAGTCAGGCCCGCAATTACAGCGACAGAGCTCATCGAGATAGACAAGAGTACTTGAGTGAAGAGGAGAAGAAAAAGGAGGCCGGCGAGAAATAGATGGACTTAGGATAGTGTGGATACTACAGAGACAAAACGACTAATATACGTTTTTAAACAAGTGAAGAAATAAGGAAAACAAGGAGGGAGTGGTAATGGGGAGAGTTTGGGCCTTGGAGAGTTGAGTGAAAATGAGTGAGGCGGTGGGCTATCAAACAGAGTTTTCCCTACCGAGTAGAAGAGTCACTCGGCTTGATGATATTCGTTCCCGAGAGCCGTGTCAATTCCCTCGGCTACCACTTGTAATTTATTTCTGTTAATTGTCATTGCTGTGTTCCAGCTAAACATTTAGATGAGTTATATCGTAGAAAAAAAAAGAAACAAGCTCACACAGAGCAAAAAAAAAAGGTCGTTTGTGGTAGCTTGCATGGACTTTTTTTTTTTTTTTTTTTTTTGCTGAAGCAAATTGTGAACCTTAAATTAAGTGTAAAAACTGTTTAGTTTAATCAACTTAGTCTAGTCATGATTGCGAAGGTGAGTGAGAGCATGGGAAAGCGTCTCTATTTGTACCAAGCAAACTTGTGTTATTTAAATATCCGTTTCAGCCGCTAGTACAGAATAAAGTCTGAAACCAAACGTGTTATTCATCCATGATGTGATGTGCTGTTTGTAGAAAGTGATGGATTTGGTTGTGCTTCTTCACCTCGCTAACAGTAATGCGCAGTGTCAAGCTCAAGCTGAGGAGCTAATTCCTTCTGGCGCAGACCTATTCCGCTCACGGATACGCTTCATAAACGTCTTTCCAGAACACAGATACGCATTCTGTGTGAAGCGGCTTGCTGGATGTGATCAGACGGTTAACTCGCCGCTGACTGGTTAAAAAAAAACAGATTTACCTGTCGTCACATTAATTAGCATATAACGAGGACGGCTATATGACGACGATGTGTCCTGCACCTTCAGGTGAGTTGTATAACATATTTAAGTAAACTGGTCACCTAAAGGGTCATCTATGACGGTGGGGACCAAAGGCCAGCCTGTTTGATCGAATCCCATCCAGTGCTGCACCACAGCTTTCCATCATTTTCCTGCAAAATCCAAAGATACGAGCTGAAGAATTCCCAATAATCAAATATTTTATTGAAGGTGATCTTTTGAAGAGATGATCACAGTCTCTCAAAACATTTATTGATGAGCAAAACTATCAAACTTAGAAAAAAAATTGAAGTACTACGGAGTAACCTTCCAAAGAAAATAGAGGTTACTTATACATACTACAGTATAGACTTGAGTTTTGAATAAGTCTATACTAGAAGAAGCAGTCATGGAAATCTCACCCGTGAGATAAAATACACCGGCAGAGACACAGCAGTTGTCATTTGATGTTGGTCTAGTCTGCACCGACCCAGCAAGGAGGTGGTCTTCTGTAAATTCTGCTCAAACCATTAACGCCCATCTCGTCAGCACGCCTGTAATACAATAGGGACTTGTATAAATAGTGTGTGAGAAAAGCCCTATGAAAAACAGAAAGGCAGCACTGACACACCACATGATTGATGGAAAGCTGAATCGATCCATGACGTGACTGCATTGACGTCAGAACAACAAGGAACCGTGGAGTTAGTGATGTGACTGCATGCTGATTGATGTTTGTGTATATATATTCATCGATCAGCCACAACACTAACACCTTCAGTCGAGTTGATTTTTCTTTCCCGTCGTTGGAGTCAGAGTGCAGGGTCAGCCAGGGTATAGCGTCTCTGGAGCCAATAGGGTTAAGAGCCACGCTCAGCGACAGCTAGGCCGTGCTAGGGCTACAACCCCTGACTTTCAAAACTACAACCCAGAACTTTAACCTTTTGAGCTGCCACTGAAAAATCGTCAATGCCGGCATTGACAGGAGCGTACCAGAGCATCCAGCGCTGCACCACAGCCTGCCCGTCGTATGTGGCCCAGCAGGCGAAGGGTTCAAGGTTGTTGATCCGGCCTCCAAACTCCACAGCCCCCACACGACACATATAGGATCCGCCGCTAACACATCCTGGGGCCAGACACCACAGAAGAGGTCATCTGGAGTTAAGCAATTTCTCTCTGGGATTAATAAAGTTCTTTGAATCTTGAATGTGTGTGTGTGTGTGTGTGTGTGTGTGTGTGTGTGTGTGTGTGTAAACTATTGTGGCCTGTATGTGGTTCCTCAGGCTTCTCTTCAGGCTCGCCTCAAGCAGGCTCACTAACTTCTCAGCCTCAGGGTTGTGTGTGTCTGTGTGTGTGTGTGTGTGCGTGTGTGTGCTCCTTAATATAAATTCATACCATGCTTGTCAGTATTTTTTCAAAGTTATTTGTTTATTAAATTCCAGATTATTTGTCATAATAATGGAGAAGGATCAGGACAAAGCAAAATGTTAATGAGCACCATACTTTAGAATTATTTCAATTAATAACCAGCGCTCTTCTCAAACCTCTAACGGCTTACCGTAAACAGTGGTCTCGTCATTTCGTCGTCGCTCTCAACTGGTACTTTTATTTTTATTTATTTATTTATTTACTTTTCCAGCTTTAAATTAAAACGGTGAAGGAATTTGTAATCAGCAAGCTTCATAAGGTCAGAAAGCATTTCAGAATCCCTTCGTTATGTGGATTTAAGCAGCTCTGTCTCTCCTCGCCTTCTCGATTTTTATTGATGTCGGACACGGCGCCATCGATCCAGCCAAACTCGGATGGAGCTCATTAAAGAAGCCCCATGTTTATGTCCTCAGCTCAGGCTCGTCCTGCATGCGCGCGCGCTTGCGCTTTCTCATCAGCATCACGATAGATTATCCGATCATCTTTCCACTCGCATGCTGAATAATAGTAAAGCTTAATCACCTTAGGTGTTTTTGCTGATTACTTGCCCGAGATAAATAGTTGAAGGCTTTTTCTTCTTCCATCACGTTCATCTGAGTCTGGCGTGCGACACGTGCCTTCGACAGCACGTGTCTGATTTTTGAGTCACATCACATCACATCACACGGTCACATACAGATAGAACGGTAAACGCAGTGTCGCGCAGACGGTGGCGTAGACGAATGTCATTTAGTCCGCAGCCGCCTGGGAATACACGCTTTTGCACACGAATACCAAAATCCCAATAGTGCTTTCGGTCACCTGTGCTCCTCTTCTTAGCTTCTCTTTTGTAGATTATTCCTCGCTTAAAGCACTTGCATTGATGCAGAACCCTTTTTCACAGATTTATATATAGACATCTAAATTGCCATCTCTTAGGGAAGAAAAAAAAAGTTGCTTAAAGTGCTTATTTCCCAGCGTGCACCGGGGGAGGTCTGAATCTCTAATCTGGCCATTTCACTCTAATTTCCTTGCATTTTTAAATGGCTTATTGAGTTTCTGTTTGCTGCTGGCTCCTGTTACCGAGATCTTCATTGGGTCTGGCGTTTTGAAAGACCTGTAAGACAGTCGCTCCCCAAAAAAAGGAGGGCAGTATTTTGCAGGTAAGAACAGGTGTTGCAGGTAAGAACGGTCATGTTGACTTTTGTTAAGTTTCTTCTGAAGTTTGGTGTTTTAAAGTTTGTTGGCCCAAACTGCATTTGTTTGTTTGTTGGTTTGTTTGTTTGGAGGTTAACTAGATGTTTACCCGTCATCTCCGGTTTGAGTGCAAAGGAAAAAAAACAGAACGCATGGTATTTAATCAATGACATTTATTGACTTAACCCGTATTGCAAAGCTCTATTAGTATTAAACAGACCGTATTCCACAACTTCAAACAAACTACAAAACAATGTACTGAAAGTAACAACAGCTGCTTGATAGCAGGAGATGGACCACGTTTCCCCTTCAAAGAAGTGTGATGGCTGATGTGTTGCGGGCATTTATGCTCGTGCGCTGGTGTATCTTTGTGACTCTGCAAATACATCGTCAAACCTATAGGAGGCAGTGGGGTTTCTATGCCACCGTGATCAGTCTCTTCGCCACTCTCTGGTTACGTTTATTTAGAAATGCTAACGAACTGAACTTCACTAATCTCTAAAGCTGTTCCTGTACTTTTCTCCGTCTTCCTTTAAGAACCACAGCGATATTACATTGAGAAAATGTGTATAAGCGTCGCTTATACATGTATTTATTTATTTATTTATTTATTTATATTCAATTTGTGTTTACTGACATGAGAAACGTTGAATATCTAGTGAATATCAAACACGTTTGAAACATTCCAAAGATAACCCCAAGGTTGAGTTTGACCAAAAAAAAACAAACTGAGTTATATCCGCATATCTCAGTTTAAAAGTTAAAAATAAACCTGCATTTAATCAGGGAGGGAAACTGGAGGGAAGTTGATTAGTTACGGACCTTTAAATAATCCTTGCACAGAGTTTATTAAACCAAGGACACGAATAATGTAATCTGTGCACACAGTTTATTAATCCATGGGTAGACCGAACATAGTTGTTGTGGTTTTTGTGCCTGCGACATACACACTAGTTGCATTTCTGGCGTAGATCATAAATCAGGCTTAATTAAGAGTATTTTAGATTTTTTTGCTGCTAAAAAATAGCTAACTAGCCAAGTGTAGGAAAAAAAACACAACTTTTTATTGAATAAGTAAATCCTTAGGATGCTGTTAATTATCAGGGAACAGCCGATACGATATCATCACGATACCTACGTGCCGATTCAATCTGTATTGCGATTCTGTTAACATCACAATTTAGTCAAATATCCCGAATCTATATTACTTATTTTTGGTTTTTGTTACAAGTTGAGGGAATTTTTGGTTTTTGTTACAAGCAGGACGCTTACTTGTCTCCCAATGTGTGAATAGTTTAGAGCCACCACCTGTAGGATTATAGAGGAACTGCAACTTTATACCACATCAAATGCAAACACGTATAAATTACAGAATAAAAAAAAAAAATAAAATAAATAAATATATATATATATATATATATATATATATATATAGATATATATATATTACTCAGAAAAAAAAGAAACCCCCCTTT
>JAQMYK010000007.1:3868804-3888328 GCA_030014345.1 Clarias buthupogon
CCCTTGCCCCCCCCCCCCCCCCCCCCCATTCTTTCTGTGAGGCCCGGTACCGGTCCGCGACCCAATGCACTGGAGCACCAGGAGGACGCACTGGGTACCGCGATATCCTGAAAGCTATCCGGTCTCCAAAGTTTCCTGGTTTTCTCACACCCGCTATATTATCCTATATTATCCGCTATATGAAGGATACCGGAGTGTTTTTTCCTTTTCCGTTTCACAGACTATCAGCAACTTGTAAAGCCTACAAGAGAGAAGTGGAAAGGAACTCGAGACGCGCTAGAATTTTTATAAAGGCATCACAGTTCCACCCCGTGCATGAAGCAGAGCGACGGGGCCATAAAACTGACAGTCTAACATTCTCACCTCTGCAACGCGAAGAAAACAAGTTCAGCGTCAGGGTTATTGCTCTGCGCACCATCACTCTTCTCTTCCTCCTCCTTCTCGTCCTCCTTCTTCTTCTTCTGCTGCCGCACTGGCAGCATGATTCAGTCATTCTGAGAGTGTGTCTGGAAAAAGTCTAGAAACATCAATCCTGCTTCTCCTTAATTCTGCCAGGCCTGCCTTCCAGTGATGCACAGTCTCAGAGGATTAACCCACTCACTCGCTCTTTCTGTTTTCATCTAAATGGTGTTATCCTGTTATTTCTCTCTCTCTCTCTTTCACTGTCTCACTCTCTCTCTCTCTCTCAATCCCATCCTCCCCACCTCCTTCCTCCATCGCACAGTTTAGTTTTCAGTCTCCGTCTTGTGGTCAATTTCAGCTGTAATTTAGCAGTCTGAAGTGCACCCACGCCTCTTGACACTGGCTTTTGCAAAATTGGCTATTGATGCTTGCAGCACTTCTTCACTTGTGCCGAGGCAATTTCGCATGGCCGCGCGGATCGCCGTTCTCCTCGATGCTCCATGAGTGACATGATGAACAGCCCAGGGCCCTGAAGCCCCTTTTGGCGATCCAAGGAAAGGGCTGCAGATGATCGCAGAGAGGAACCAGAAATGGGTTACTGTTTCCTCAGTCGATGGTGGCGGATAGAGCAGCTCTTTCTTTCCTTTTTTTTTTTTTTTTTTTTTTAAACTGCGCTCTGATATGTTCACGTATAACGCTTTACGTCAGCGGGCGGCCAACGGCACGTGTCGTACTTGTTTACCTGCCTGTCTGATCGTTCAAATCGTGCTTGTTTACAGGATCACCAAACGGTTCTTAATGCCCTGCATCTATTTGGTGTTTATGCAGAGATTACTTCTCGGTCTGCATATCTGAACAGTTTGCCAAGGCTTTCGTAAATCCTCGCTCGTAATTCTGCTACAACGAGCAAGATCTTAAACATGCTGAATGTGCAAACTAGGGTTAATCTGCGTACGTGCTCGAATAATCAATATCGTAGCCCAGCACATTCCTCTGCTTGTTCCATTTGAATTATGGGATTTCCCGAAAGACAACGCAGGCCGAAATCGTTCAAGATGCACGGCAATAAAATAAACATGCTTAGAATCATTAGCGATGCATTTCACCCCGTGCTCAGAGGACGGGTCATGATGTAGTGAAGAAAGAGCAATCTGTCGATGGTGATGCAGTCGAACAAACACTACTCTGAAAAAGGATGTTTTTTTTGTTGTTGTTACTTTTATTTGTTTTTTTCTTTTACTTATGAAAATCTGGTCTTGCTAATATGAGAAATTAAGACTCGAGTAAAATAATCGCGAGTCGTTTCATAGGGCCGAACATGAACTCTTGGAATAAGGATAGACATGTATACTTGAAAAAGTTAATCCTTCTTAACTTTTGGAATAATCTTCACTTTTCTTGGAAGACTTTGCACTTAGATTTTAGGGTGTGGCTCTGGGGATCATCTTCGAGAACATTGCCCAATGACCAATGATTGAACATGGAAAAGACATTTTAAACAGTTCTAACTCTGAGCTTCTGAGTTTGTGGCAATGTTTTGGGAAAGGAAAGCATGTGAATGTGATGTTCCAGGTGTCTACAGACTTGGAAATTAACTTGATTGATTGATTGATTGCTTAGGTTACCAACCTAACTCTTGTTAAAGGAGCGCACGTGGTGGCAGTGATTGTAAAATCAACCCTGTCAGGCTAACAACACATAAAGTGTGTTAGAGGGAAAGCTTCTGTGAGAGTAGCTTTGTTTCAGAGTGTTTTCGCTGCACTGGTACCAGGTTAACTTTTGGAATGTCATCAAGAGGAAGATGGATGGTTACAAACCCAACAGCCACCCAACAGCAATATGAAAAACTGGTGGAGAGGATGCTGAAACTCATGAAAGCTGTAACTGCCAATCTGGATTATTCCACCAAGCACTGATTTCTTAATGTTATTTAGCCAAAGCATTAACACAACTTGTTTACAAGTTATTTGCATTTTGCTTTGAGCTATTAAAGCTCTGCAAATACTGCATAATCTTGGGTTATTTTGATGAGTTGTGGTCATTTCCTTTAAATATACAGTACACTCTGAATAACATTTACATTTAGGCATTTGGCAGAAGCCCGTCTCCAGAGCGACCCAACAGGGACCAAGGACAACTTGGTGGTTGTGGGGTTTAAACCTGGGACCTTCCAAACCATTGAGCTACTCCTCATCCCATATAATAGTTAAATTTGAAATTTAGGAGAAATATTGTCCACAAAAAATGAATCGAAACTGTTCATCGTATCAATACATGCACCTTTAAGGGATAAAAAAAAAAAAAAACCTGCGGAATTTTGCAGTGGTCTCCTACTTTAATATTATTTTTTCTAGAGTGCTTCTTTGTGATGATTAAAACTTTGCATGCTGTGTGTTAACAGCTGGGTGCAGAGTTTCGGTCACGAAGGCCTCGGACTTCTGCTGGACATACTGGAGAGGCTTCTTCACAAAAAACAGTAAGAAACTCTTTCTTTTTTTTTCTTCTTCCACTTTCTGTATTTTAAATAGTTAGCATGAATGGTTTACATTGACATTTACATTAAGACATTTAGCGGCCGCTTTCATCCAGAGCGACTTACACGAGTGCTTTGAAGTTTTGCAGGTCCTTACACTGGGTTATTAGGTTACTAACTAATGTACACGTAGCATCAGTCAAACGCTGTTGGCAAGGTTTATTTCGGGAGAGTTAAAACGGATACCAAACAGATTAAAGCTTAAAGATCGTCTGTTCGGACATCCAGCGGGAGTTCATTTCACCACCCAGGTGTTTTCGTGTATAGAGAAAGAGCTCTTACAATTATTGACCTGGTCATTAGAATTGAGTAGGTTTAATCCAAACCTCAGTAACTCTGAATCTCGTGATTAAATGTAAACATGATCTTAATGTAATTACTTGGTGGGTGTGAAGTTAAGCAATAAAAAAAAAAAAAGTTCTACGACTCTGACAAATCACTTTCTGGTTCTCACATCTGTGTTTTTTTTTCTTTTTCTTCTTCTTTCTCTAATTTGCAGCCAAGACAAGGTTGATAAGCGGAGTCAGCACAAAGTCATCCAGTGCCTAAAGGCTTTCATGAACAACAAGGTAAATACCGTGAGTGAGTCGAAGACGATCTAGCCATCACCTATCGGCCAGACTGGTTTTCAAGTTGCAAGAAGTAGTTTAAAGTCCATTAGGCACATTTTCTCATTCTAAAAAGGATATCCAGTGCTAAAGTAAA
Organism: Clarias buthupogon; assembly: GCA_030014345.1. Classification (NCBI taxonomy): domain Eukaryota; kingdom Metazoa; phylum Chordata; class Actinopteri; order Siluriformes; family Clariidae; genus Clarias; species Clarias buthupogon. The sequence goes on from JAQMYK010000007.1 coordinate 3,872,445, forward strand.
GTAATCAGCGCAGAAAAGATTACTTTTAAATTTGGATTTAGGTTTAGATTATTTCTTTCTCAATGAACTTGGGCTACTCTGGATTGATTAGGGGAAACAAGCTTTAGACTGCTTAGTATTTAAAGACCTGATGTGTTGTCCCGTAGTTTTATGGGACCACAGCTGCACACAGTGGTGTTTACTGTAACAGATTTTCAAACTCAATTTTGTTTTCTTTTTTTCTTTTTAATGTGACAGCATGCCTTATGCCTTAAGAGCGATTTCACGTTAGTGTAATGTGAAAATGGGATTGATTCTGAAAACCCTGACCAGTGAGAACACAATTGTTCCAGACTCGGGAACAGTCCCAGATGGTTTTAGGCATAGTGCGCTGTATTGGGCACAGATCGAATCAGATTCAAAAGCTAATCGTACCTGAACACGGAAGCAGACAGCCGTTTACATGCGACGTCATCGGTGACATCGGTCTTCTCTGAAATCATGATATCTTGATATTTTTTTTTATATCAACATAGCATCTTTGCGTGTTTGAGTTTGTGATGTCCCTTGGCCTCAATCACCAGCTAACAGGCTATGCATTAGCTGCAAGCTGTCTGTGAATTTCAACTGAGTTATTTCAAGACTTGTCAAGAACTGCGAGGGTTCTGATTCCTCACTCGTTAACAGCGACCTGGATGCTTCTGTTTTGGATTTATATATGTGTATAAAGTTCACGAACTACATAAAAAGTCTACAAACCGCTACAGTACAAGCCACCTTTGCAATCCTTAAAAACCGCTACGATGTTTTGCATCCTAAGGCTATATTTCAAACTTTCGAGTGTGAGGAAAGTCCCATAACGATGATAAACAATCCCTTACGTTCATAAGATGAGATGAGAGCCCTCGTCCCATTTGACGAAGCAGACTTCTGAGTAGATTTTCGGAAGAATCGTTATCCATTCATCTTCAGTAACCACTTTATCTCGGTCAGGGTTGCGGGGATGCTGGGAACCCGAGCCGGGAATACACCCTGGATGAGACTTCAGACCGCATCACGTAGAAATTCTGTCAGTGTTTCAGACCGATCGTGGAATAAAAGTTGAAGAAAACACAAATACATCTCGATTCCGTGTGTAAAATCATTCAAGCAATAAAGGCAAGGCAAGTTTATTTGTATAGCACATTTCATACAAAATGGTAATTCAAAGAGCTTTACATAAAGAAAATAATCATAAAATGAAATAGAAAATAATAGCAATAAAAAGAAAATTGATTTAAAATAAAAATAGAAAAAGTTTGCAATGAAACTTTTAAACTAATTAAAATTTAATTTAAAATAAAAATAGAAAACTAATCAAAACGAATTAAAATTTGATTTAAAATAAAAATAAAACAGTTTAAAGTATTAGGTGAACATAAAATAATGCAGTCGGTTTGGACGTAGCACAGTGCTCATTCAATAAATGCACAGCTAAACAGATGAGTTTTAAGTCTAGATTTAAATGTGACTAATGTTTTAGCACAGCTGATCTCTTCTGGAAGCTGGTCCCAACTGCAGGCAGCATAATAGCTAAAAGCTGCCTTTTAATAAAACTAAACATAAATCTAAAACCAGATTTACAATAGTGTACAAAAGCAGCAGACAACTGGATTTGGAATGAATAGCTGGCACTGTTCTTACAGCATTAAGGTGAGTCTCAACACAATAAATGCCTTAAAAGAAAACGCGACAAGAAGATTAAAAAAATAAAACCCTGTTGATTGTTTTTATGGCATTTATAAATAGAGCGCTGAGTCCACATGGTTTGCTTGTCTGGGATGTCCTGGCTAGTCAATTTTGTTCAGCCATGTGTCTCATCGATGCTGGACTTGGGGTGCGCTTATTTAAAAAAAAAAAAAAAAAATTTATCAGCAGGCCACAGTAAAGTCTGTTGTTTTTGTTTAAGGACAGAACCGATAAGCGCCGAGCTCCAGTGGAACAGGGTCGTCTCCTGTCCACTACTCTGGACTCAGGAGGGGGTTCCTGGACACAGCTGTTAGACAGGTCTGGAGGGGCGTTTAATGATTCGGCCACCGCTGTTAGAGTAACCTGATAGAAGTGAGTCTCCGCTGGGTCGTCTGATACGCTGCAGTGTGAAGAATCTGCATCTCCCTCTTTATTTCTCTCTCTCTCTCTCTCTCTCTTTTTTTCTCCCTCTGAACCACACAGCGGAGACAGACACGACCAGATGGTTTGCATAGCAGAAACACTTAAATGGGTGGAAATCAATGACCATTGACATGTTTCTTAGTGTTTTACGCAGTCAAAAACGATCCGAGATATACAGAGCTCATACGCCTCACGATCTCGGTCTGAGCAGCCGGTCTTTTGCAGTCGCCGGCGTTTCATTTTAGTCATTTTATTATTTTTTACATTTTTTTCTATTCAATTAGACCTTGTGCCTTCGAGTTTATTTAATGTCTCATTTAAGCTAATTGATCTATCCATCAGCGTCTCACAGAGAATACCTGCCATTTGATTACATCAGTATGCACCGTCGTGTTATGCATAACCAAACCATAAAAAAAGGACAAATTAAATTAAAACAGTGAACATCGTGTCTGGTTGCGGTCTGTTTTGCATTTCTTTATCAGTGTGCACTGTTGTTCAGTGTATAGATAGATAGATACTTTATTGATCCTGAAGGAAATTCCAGATATCCAGCAGCCTAGAGACAGTAACACGAAGACAGGTTGTAGATTGCACACTGTATATTTTACATATAGTGAGTACACACAGGGTAATGTGAGAACTGAGCAGAAGTTATAGAAGTGCAATAACAAGGGATTTTCTGAGACCCGCAAACTATGAACACCCTGCATTAAAAAAAATATATATATATAATATGGACTGCAGTAAAATGTCAATAATGTATTCTGTTTTTAATATACATGTGTAAAGTAGGTGACTAAAAACCAATGGAATATTTATTGCGCTGACTTACCAGACTAATGAGAAGTACTGTATTTTTTTTAAATTTATTTTTATTTTTATTTTTTTAAGGATCCTCTTTTAATCAAAGTGTTCCCACATAATACAGTTTAACATTTGTGTTGTCTGACCAGACAACAATCATTCAGAACTCTCCTGCACACTTTTTTTTTTTTTTAAATACATGTTTTGGGTTAAGGGCTTCTTCCTTGTGTAACAGCCTCAGTCCTCTCTTAATGATCCCTCAGGGGGTTTATGGTCCCTGTTTTTATACCTCCTTTACTGTTCGATTCAACCTTTTTGACCCAAAATTGTTTTATCCCTGGGATTTAAAGTGTGCTTCCTTCTCCAACGATGCACTTTCTGTTAGAGCTGGGTGATATGGCCTATAAATTAAATCTCAGATTTTTTTGAGACAAAATTAGATTTTTTTTACGATTTCAAAACAATAATTTTTCTTAAAATTAATAAAACACTAGAGGGTATAGGATATTTTTTAACATTTATTTAAGCAAAAACAATATAAGCAAACATGAAGTGCTTATTTGGACTAACAAGTTTACTTGTTATTTTAGAAAAACAGTAAATCAGTACAACAACATACTGTATACTACTGTACCTCTTTTTGCGATTAAAAAGTGCCAACTTTCCTCAGTCTTTACAAGTTTTGGTTATTCTTGCAAAATATGAGGGATTGGTGAAGCGCAAGCTGGACAACTTAATTACTTTTTTCAAATAAAATAAATAGTTGTGAAAATAGAAAAAAAAAGAAGAATAGATTTTGTTTTTTAAATCACTTTTATGAAAAACTATTTTGTATACCACATGTAACTTGCATGCTAAATAAAATCAAACAGGTGCCTGACAGCATTTTACATGTTTTAAGCAAGTACCACAAGCCTGTCCATCAGACTTGAGACATGCCCTGTGGCATACACTTAGATAAATCAAAAATTCAAATTAATCGATAATGATTAATCGCGCAGCTGTGGTTTTAAATTTTTTATTAAAGTTCACATACAATTGATTCTTCAAATATCCATGGTACTTTCAGTACATGTACACCTTTAGAGGGACTGGAACCCTGATTTTGTAAATTAAAACTTCTAAAAATCAAAAAATCTATTTGACTCTGATTGTTCTAAAATTACCTGTGATGTGAAAATAGTAATAGTGAGAGCGAAAATCTTTTTTAGGCTGCAAATAACATTTATTTTTTTCTGAGCTCTTTGCCTATATCAAGTGACATGAAGATGAAAACATGTAGAAAGTCTTTAGATAAACTTATTAGATCATAAAAAAAAGTAGTACTTGGAATTTAAACCCATAAAAGTTCAGTGAAACGTTTATTAGAGCACGTTTTGAGCCACTGTATCTTTGTAAAAAATGCCATCTCTACCAGTTGGGTGAGATATGTTAAAATATTTATATCATAGATGTCACTATATTTAAATGAAATCATGAGAAATAAAGCATTTAACATTGCAATTTTATATTGATACTTTTACCATGAAGCGATCTCTCAACCGTTTGGAAGAGGCGTATTATGGGGACTGTTAAAAAACAAACAACAAAAAAAAAAACATCTATTTATTGTTGCTATTTTCCTCATGGCAGTGAAAAAGAAGAAGCAGCATTTATTCGTCACGTTATTATACGTATATTACTGCGAAATAGTTTCTCCGCATATCCATGGGGTCAGGGCGCAGGGTCAGGCAGTATATGGCACCCCTGGAGCAGACAGGATTAAGGGCTCAAGCTTGGTGGAGCCGGGGCGTACGCTGCTCAGTAACCGAAAGGCCGTAACCTTCTGAACTGTCTCTGCCCCCCTTTTTTTTGTCTTTGCAAAAATAAAAATGCAAAGAAAACATCCAAAAAAATGTTCCTAGTTAGGATGTTTAAGGGTTAAACCCTGTCTGTCTCATGTAAACAGACACACACACACACAAACCACACTGTCAGCCTTCAGCATGCTGTGTAATCAGGTAGGGAGAGCGTTATTTACCCACAGGCTCGTCCCCACTCCAGAGTTCTCCCTCCACCCTGCGGCATCCTGGGACACATTCCACCGACAGCGCCTGCCAGCCAGGTGTTCCCGCCCAGCTGGCACCTTCTTCAGAATTAAGACGACGAGCAGCATAAAACCTGCTAAAGACATTCCTGCACATAAGCTGCACACTCGTCCAGTTCAATCCCACTGCACACTGCCTGCAAGGCTTACCAGCATGTTTTTTTTTTCTTTCTCCTGCTTTTGAATCTGAATGAGGAGAATGGAGAAACAGCGGTTTTCGAATAAATTGACGTGTAAGGGTCACCACATCTCAGAGATGTGGTTTTGTAAAACCCGACATCGCCATTTAAAGTGGAAGAAAAAAAAAAACGACATATTAAACATTTCCTGAAATGTCTGAATTCCAGTCATGTGACTAAAGCAGATATGATTAGCAGATTAAATGAGCACTCGTTGTCAGCGCATTAACAGTCTTAAGTCTGCTCCTCTCCTCTGTTTGATGTTCTCTTTGACTTTTGGGCTTTCTTTAAGGAGTCCCAACTGCTCTTGTCATTCCAGACCAGAGAGACTTCGCTGTTTTGTGTCTGTGTTAAATTCAAACGCCTGTCTCTCTCTCTCTCTCTCTCTCTCTCTCCTTTTATTCTGACATTTGCATATCCCTGATCGCATTTGTGCTGTTGTCATTATTCCAAGGACGGCGCACCAGGCTACCAGGCAGCGCTGCCTCCAGCCCCAACTCATGTCCTTGGGTTTTTTTTTTTTTTACAGACGTGTCACTATGAATTTAAAACTCTAGGTAGACGGTTTTTTCCATGTTCATATTTTTAACCGAAATTCCCACTTGCATCACTCGTTATGCCTCCAAGCAGAGAGACCTTAGTCACGTATTTGATTTAAATGTTAGGGGAATTGAAAAGGGGAAGGGAAAAAAAAAAGCTCTTGATTTATGTGTGAAAGACGAGAAGTGTAATCTACGATCAGTTAATTTAAGCACATCTTATGCTTTTATTAGCTTGAGATTGTATTATGGCTTCACTTTTAGTTCACTCCATTCACTCGTGTGACCCTGTGACCCTGTGCCTGCTCAGCTTGCTATGCAAACAAAAAAATGTTTTTTTTTTGTTACAAGCTTACAAAGGGACTAAAGAGGTGAGGGAGCTAACAGAACATAAATCAAGCACTGGCGTTGTCACTCAGCATCTGGCCCCAAGGTTTAGTCCACGGCTGTACCCTTTAGCGTTTAGTATGTGATACCTTCTGGACAATTTATGGTGTTAATATCGAGTTGTTACGCAGTTAACAAGTGGTTATTTATATAATTGCAAATTAAACCACAGTTTCAGACTCCGAATATGTCTACTATCAATCCAGCAATACAGGTGCTCATGCTATTCACTTCTGACCTAAAGTTTCAAAGAAATAGGAAACGTTAGGAATGTTAATGTTGTACAAAGATAAAGCTGATGTATTGCTATTAAGCCTTAAAACTCAAATATCCTGCCTTTTTTAAAATATTGATGGTGCATGTTCTTGGAGTTTTCTTTCTTTCTTTTATTTTCTTTATCACGTCACCGTTAAAACAATGACTTTTGCCAAACCATTAGTTTGTGTTATTAGCTGGTGTATTCTTTCAGCATGGCTTATGGCTATCGCTGCAAAATTCATTGCAAATATTTAAATCACCTGAGATGTAATTTAAAAGCGTTTAAGCAGGTTTGGAATGTTATAAACTCTACCATAACTTCTAATTTTAATCCGAGTCCATTTGTACACTACCAGTCATCTTCTAATTCCATGGTCTTTCCTGATTTTTAGTTCTTTATAACCTGTAAAAAACAATGCTGAAGGCATCCAAAATGTACAATAATCTCCTTTGATACTCATGTTCTGTAAATCCTTCATAACGGCTCTAATCTGAGGTGCTGTTTGTTATTAATTGGTGATTTCTGAGGCTGATGACTCTAAATGAACTTGCGGCAGAGGTAATTTTTTGGTCTTGCTTTCCTGGGAAGATCTTCATGAGAGCCAGTTTCATTTTGGTGCTTCGATTGGAGTTTGCAAATGCACTCGACACAATACTTGTTCCAGAACAGCTGACCTTTGTGGCTTAAGATAACGCCTGTCGCCGTAGTTACTTAATTATCTAATTCCATATGTGTTATTTCATAGTTTTGCAATCTCCCGTATTGAATTAGAAGGTGCGTTCAAACTTATACCGGATAAGGATATTTTTACTTTTATCCCTCCCCCCCATCAAAGTATTAAATCTTATGAAAACATAAGATTCTTTTCAAAACACCCTCATGAGCCAGTCCTATAATTAGTATTTCAGGAACTGTTCTGTCAAATGTCACTGTAATAATGCTGCATTCAACTAAAGGATGTAACTCAATTTCTGACCTTCAACTCAAAAGATCCAAAGAAAAATACTGTGCAAAAGCCTTGAGCCACCCCTAATTTCTTTATAATAAATTAAATCAAATGATGTAGATTAAATTAAAGTAATGGGAACAAATGTTTTTCTGTCACAGACTGCAAAGTGCCTAAAGATACAAATTCAAAATCGTTGTTGTTTATGTACACTAACTACCTCAGCAGCAACCTCATTTCCCCTCTCGTCTGTTCCAACTACGCAGCATTCAGCATCACCGGCTTGATCATCCGTCATCATCTGTGCCTGTTTCTCACTGGGTTATGAATTAAGTTATATGTTTTTATGCTTTAAAGAGAGACAAAAAGTCCTTCAGGAATCCTAGATACCTACAGTATTCCACAAGACTATATTAAAAATATACAAGAAAGTCTGTCTGGCTCTTTGGAAGCAAACTATAATGAAATGAGGGAGGACTCAAGACTTTTACACAGTACTGTACATGATTATTAGCTTCAGCTCAGAGAACATCCAGGTTTATTAGCTTGTTAAATCTGTAACCCTGACTATACAGTGTACTGGTTTGAGGAGGAAAAAAAATACATCACTCCTCACAGTTGACAAAAGTCCATGTTTTCTCCCCCACGAACGTGAGGTTGAAGATGATGTCATTTCAAGGTCCAGCGTTACATTTCCTAGGTTGGTTAAATTCATCTTAATGTCAGCACTAGAAAAGAGGAGATGTGCCAAAACACTGACAGTCATTAATCTCTAGTCGGAAGATGAGCAAATTACAAACACAACAATCCACATATGGAAGCAGGTGACAATGTGCCGCTACTGCTTAAGGTTATAATTGGGATTTATCAGTAATCTCTGCCCACAGTACAGTTTATAATAATAAACAAAGTGAAATTAAACAGCAAAAACATCAGCAAATCAAACCTCAAAGTAACAACCTGATCAATAGCCAAGATAATCCCTTCATTATATGAGAGCTACCAGTCTAAAGGATACAGGAGGAAGGGCTACTTTGGTATAATTTATTTGGTGTATTTCTGTGTTTGGTGCCTGCTCACAAACCGTAACATGACCAGGGAACTAAATGCACTAGTGAATTTAAGTCTTGCATTTCATTTCTAAAGAAGTGAAACTGATAACGTCAGGGTCCGTATTCACAAAGCTTCTTAAGCCTGAAAGTTGCTCCTAATGGTATATGATAAATTTATGACTAAATCTTAGTAAATATACATCTTAGCCCTAAAAACAGCTCCTAAAGTAAAAAAATGCTAAGAGTAGGGAGGAGGACTTTTAAGAGGCTTAGGAGTTTCTGTAGCAGAGGACAAAATGGCAGAAAGACTTCAAACACTAAACGTAAAAGTAAACACTGATCTTCTGTCCAATTCGGTTTTCTTGTTCTTTTTTTTTTCCCTTTCCATCTCTCTTGGATTGTTGGCTACATACCATCCAAAAGTGTAACTTACACTGTCCTGCAATCATGTAAATTGGTAAAAGGTGAGCCATTTTGCTCCCATCAATCAAGTAATAAAATCAGTATGGTAAATAAATGTAAGAACTTAAATATAGTAAATACTTCATGAAAATTGGTTGATTCAGAAGTAGAGACATTTTTAATATATTTGGCTGAGCAGAAACTTCTGCTTTCAAGTAGCCTGCATTCATGATTACACAATTCCTTTATATCCATTTTTTTTTTGCTGTCTGTTCTATTATCATATATTCTGTTTTACAAAGAGTGCATTTTAAGACCTTTACAGATTTTTTTTTTTATCAACCAATCACAGTACTTGAATTACTGCGTCATCCCTAGCAACAGGGTCAACCACACCTCCTCACTAAGATAAAGGTTTTTGTACTTTCCTTACTCAGAGTTGCTCTGAGAAGTTTCCTAATCACTTTTAGTCTAGGACTCCCAGCTAGGACTTTTTAAGCTAAGATAGGAGCATGAGAGAATTCTAAGAAGCTTTGTGAATACGGGCCCAGGTGTCTGGGTTATAAATCACCAATAACGCTTTATGAGGTTGAAAATAAGTGAAATTTCACATTGGGGAAGAAAATAAAGATCATCATGTTTAGAAATAGAATATGATGCTGTAACCTTTAACGTAAGGGCATGCTTAACCATTTAAAAGCTCTTACTGCCTTCCTCTGCTCACTTCTGGCTGATTGATATTAAAGAGAGCAGCAGCATCTCTCCCACTCAGACAGCATAACTTCGTCGGACTCTCGGGCCACAACTGTCCGTGGCATCATCGGGATTTGGACAGAAATCCCAGGGCAATGCTTTTCTCTTCAACCACTTTAAATGTAAAGCCTTGAGCACGGTTTAAATTTCAAGACAAAATGAGGTTTTAATCTTCCACTAGACCGCTTGATACGTGAACAGCAAAAAAAAAAAAATGAAGCATGAAGACGCGTCAGGTTTAACGAAAACTTCTCCACCGTAGTTACTGATAGGAATAGGTGGCTGATGGGTAACGTAGATATTTCTCTGTGTTATCAGTATGGACTGGAGCGGATCCTCGGGGAAGAGAAGAGCTTGGCACTGCTGGCCCAAGCAATGGATCCTCATCAACCTGCCATGATGACGGACGTCGTCAAGCTGCTCTCTGCCATCTGCATAGTCGGAGAAGAAAACACGTATGTTTCCCCAGTGTACCCACTTTCTGACCTTATCTGATTCTGATAAATGTCTTCTGATAATTCTGGTAGCTACACATAAATTATACACACCGTACAACCTCCATGTTCATGCATTAATTGGCATTGGCCATGTCTTGGGTAGTGGAGCTGATAACATGTGCGTGGACACATTGTTCTTTAATTATTTGTACATTATGTGTAACTTTATTGGTTTCATCGAGACGTTATGGAAGCAAGACGACGTGCAACTAGAATAATAGGAACTATACTATATATAACTGCGATGGACTTGTCCAGCTTTCCGTAATGCCACTTTTGCGTCACCTGTAAACACAATAAGGAAATAGAGTGTTATTGTGAGTATCAACTTCTGTGTGTGTGTGTGATTGGCTTGGAGACCCGAGCTGAAAGCGAAGCCAATTTGTTTTCCATCAGAAAACTGCTTTCATCACAAGTGTTGTGTTACGGAGCAAAGTGAAATTGAAATTCAATGATTTGAATGATGAAACAGAAATAGATGCAACTGGCATCTAATCTAACCACCCCGACTAGTTTTACACTCTATGTAGTCAAACATTTAAGGACAACTGACTGCTACTGCCACGTGCTATTTATAACCACCTCATTCCATCCTCCACTAATATCTTTTGGAGCATGGCTCTGTGGATTTGTTTAGTTTATTCAGCTACAGAAGGGCAATAAGCGAGGAGGTCTGGGGTTCCAGTTTTCGGTGGGGTTGAAGTCAAGGTATTCGGACATTCATTGCAGTCTTGGCAAGCCATGTGTTTATGGGGCTAGCTTTGTGCCCAGCAACATTGTCATGTTGGGGTTTAGGTCTCTTAGTTCCAGTGGAAGAGTACAAAGTAGGGATTGGAATATAAAAGCAGGGATCTTGTGATATAAAAAATGACAAATGTCCCGATTTAATATACATTTTCTCACAATTCTAAAGAAATTTGGCAAAATAATTTGCTCCTTTTAAACAGGATGCTGTGCTGCCTGCAAATGTGTGAATAGTTTAGTCTCCATCACCTGCAGGATTATAGTGGAAATGATGCTTTTTACCACCTCAAATGCAAGCGCGTACGCTACCACTCCAAAGTTTGGGATCACTTTCTAGCTTCATGGTCGTTCCTGACTGTTATTTGTTTCTTCATTGTAAAACAATGCTGAAGGCGTCCAAAATACACAATAATCTCCTTCGTACAGCCTTCATAACGGCTCTAATCCAAGGTTTTCTTAATTGATGATTATTGAAGCCTGGTAACTCTAAATGAACTTGTTTTGGTCTCGCTTTCCTGGGAAGGTCTTCATGAGAGACCGTTTCATCACGGTGCTTGAAGGGTTTTGCAAACGCACTTGACACAATACTATTCTTGCAAGAACTGTTCCAGAACAGCTGACCTTCATGTCTTAAAATCTTAAAAAAAAATAAATCTTAAATTGTTGTTACATCATAATTACCTAATTCCATGTGTTATTTCATAGTTTTGAATTCTCTCTAGTATTGTTGTAGAATGTAGAAAATAAATCACTTAACAAAAACAAAGAAATCAAACAAAGTGATCCCAAACTTTTGAGTGGTAGTGTATAAATAATTCCTTGTTTTAAAAAAATAATTAAAAAATAGTGTCATGAATTAAACTGAAACAATGTCCCCCCCCCCCCCCCCGGGGGAATCTCTAGTACTTAGGCATGTTATACAATCGTGCACCAACTTTTTGCCATGTTGTGTATATACAGTACAGTAATATAGTATCATATAATATTAGTATAATAACCCACTGTGTTAAGTGTGTTAAGTATCATCTCTTCCTGTGCAATGATTGACAGCATGTGTGCTGGTCAGGTGTTCACATACTTTTGACCACACAGTGTACTGGCCAGCAGGAAGAAGAAGTAAATACATAATAGTAGATGCATATACAGTGGGGGCGGGGTGGGTAAGCAGATAAACTTTTAACATGAAATTATTAGGTATAAAAGTATCGAGTGTGACGGGTTTCATTAGCATAAAATTTCACATCGTCTTCATTGTCTTCATTTACATCGTAGTTCATTGAGAGAAACTTTAATTGGGGTGAATTTTTGCATTCCCTGTTAATCGTCATCAGTTTCATATTATTATTACTACTACTACTATTATAATTAATCTGTTTATTTTGTTTTGCTTGGGGGGTAAAACCCCCCCCACAAAAAACAGTTATTAGGTGCAGTCCAATAATTTTGAGAAAGTGCGGGGAAACTGTACCAGCGAGGAAACTGTAAAAGCGAATGAAAGCCGGTGTCAGAAAAGGGCAAGAGAAAAGAATCCGTAGTGCTGGCTAGAGAACAAGCCCGAATGAAAGCAAGTAACAAAAGACCAGCGTGCTGCGTTTAGTCTTAGCCTTTTGTCCAATGATGTGTCTGATATTTTTCTGTGTGTGTGTGTGTGTTCAGCATGGAGAAGGTGCTCGAAGCTATCACCGGTGCGGGAGAGAGGAAAGAGACCAGTCGCTTCAGCCCTATAGTCCAGGGTCTCACTGACCGCTCAGTCCAGCTCCAGGTGAGACGTATAATGATGATGATGATGATGATGATCACACAAAACACTGTTCATTTAAAAAGACATCATGTACAGTACATACAGTGTTATTACACCATAATAAAGAAATAACTGATAATATCTGATTCCATACTCCGTCGAGGTAGACGGAGAGGTTCAGCACGCACTCCAAGGTGACGTTAATTAATATTTACAAGCGAGTCGTCTTCAGGGTGCCGTCGAGAGCGAGATCTCCCCACGGAACAACACGGTCGCAACTCACAAAGCAAATCCCTCGAGGGAGCTACGAGTTGCCGAAATAAATCGCTTGCTCCTGGCTCCAGCACGGCATTAACATTACAAACCCCACAGGAAAATTCAGATGGAGGTTTTTTTTTTTTTTTTACTTGGGTTTTGCCTGGCATAACTAGTAAGACACGTCTAACAATAGCACAGTAACATTACAGCCAACCTGGCAGCTCACTAATCGTCGGATCTGGCAGGGTACGAGAGTCTTTGGAAGCAGTTACTTTTTTTGGAATCGCTCGTTTTAGTGCCATCTTTTTTTTTTTTCCCTTTTTTTTTTACTTGGGATTTGCTTTCTTTAACACTCAGGCTGGTGAAATAATACTCTAGCGTACTTTAATCCACTGCATCGGTAGCATGGATACAAAGAACCTGTCAAAGTGCGATACCTACTGGTGCAATGCATGACAACATGTATCGTTATACCATTAAATTAAATCACATAATGATAAACCGTAGTTTAAGCCGAGATCTCAGTACAAAAGTGAGTTAATATACTGTAGAAGAAATCATCCGATCGTTCTGTTTAATTACCGCGTATGTTTAGCACATCCAGTTTAGCACAGTGACATTTTTGTAGTGAAATGCAGTTATACTTTAATTTTCACTGTATATTCCATGTCAAAATATAACCGGTAGATACACCCGGGGCTGGCTGACAGATCTTGCAATAAATTTATTTTCTGGTTTCTTGATATCACTAGGCTTCTAACCTTGTTGTCACAGCGTGTGATCTGATTTCGATGCCTTTTTCAAGTCCGTGCATTTTTTTCTTGCTAACACAGCAAAACTCCACAGATAAACATTATTTTCTTATGAGAATTTATCAAGTTTCTCTTTTTATTTATTTATATTTTCATTTATTTTTTAATTTTTTTTTATTTTTAAATGTTCATGTAAGACCCCTGGTTTAAGTCTAATTACGGACTAAATATTAAATATTAGTCATGCAATTATAAGCTAAATATTAGTCATGCAATTATTATATATATACTTACAACTAGAGCAAGGATTTTCATTTATAAATAATAATAAGAATTTATTATTATAAAAGAAATAAATCTTCTAGTCATGCAATAGTTTTTTTTTTTTATTCCCCCCCCCCTAACAGTCTTCTCTGTAGGCTTTTTTTTAATCACTACACACAAATACACACACATACACATACAAACACACAAATACACACACAGCAGAACTTTGGCATTCGAATGTACTACAATTCTTTCGAGTTCTTAAGGTGAAAATTTGTGTCGCGATAGAGATATATTACCCCACCCGAATACTTTCTCAATTTCCAACACTATAGTCATATTTTTGCATAGAAAACATTTAGAAAAGACATGTAAATGAAGTAAAATATAAATTAAACAGACATTCAACTTCACTCAACCTTAATTTATGATTCCTTTTGGCACCAGCTGCTTTAAAAACGAACCTGAAAGCGGCTCCGTTTTCTTCTTGCTTCCATCCATGCTATCTTTCTTGGACCCCATGGTCTTGCTAAAATTGCAAAAACAAACAAAGCAACAAAAAACTAAAAATAAATAAAATTCCGTAAACTAGCTTAGCTTGGCTTTCCACTGACGCAAGCAAGTTTTTGAACGGCTCCCAGACGTACACGCGACTTAGGCGGCGTTCTGCTCGGCTCGGTTGGTTCGTTCGTATGCAGAAAATGTTTAAACTTGATAAAAAAATGGAAACGTGTCACCTTTGCTAAATACAGAGACACCATTCAACACTAATGATATTAGCTCGTAAGTAACCAACCAATTATACTTAACAGCCTGTCGTTCTCTAGCCGGGTGGGATTAGTGTTTCTGCAGATGAGCCAATCAACAATCTGGATTGATTCGAACTCTGTCATGTTTTGAACTCTGATAATAACCAACGCCTCCCGTCCATTTCCATTCTTACATTAGTGGTGTTTTTTGCTAATACTTTTGAATTGACTAAATGAAACTTTTTCTTCATTCATGGTAAATGGAGAACAAATAAACACCTTTAAAAACTAACTAAACCTACAATATAAGACATTACAAATAATGTTGGTAGTAATGAGAACTAGAAGCGGATAAAATACTCTTTGCTCTCTGGCACCAGTCAGCGAAGACGCGTTTATACAGATATTAGCAACAGATCAATAGCTAAGTGTCATGTGGAATCTTTTCACCTTTTCCACCAGGGACATCAGACAAAGGATTCGTAAAAAGGACTCAGGAAATGCGCCATTAAGTTTTTTTTTTTTTTTTTTTACGAAGATTTTAAATGTCTCTCATGACCATTTCAAGACACGGATTCACACACTAGGCGGCCAAACGTGTGTCAGTAAAAAAAATAAAAAAGTTTGTGAAAACTTAACAACAACAAAAAAAAAAAACATAATTTCCTCTGTGATCTTTACAGGGAAGGAAGGAAAAGAAACACCAATCTGCACTGGCAACGGAATCCCAGAGTAGCACCTGCAAATGATGAAATTAACCCGGGTCCCCATGTAAATCTTACACCAGCTATAAATAGGGTCATAATCAACCAGCAGATGCTGCGCTGATGATCCTGATATCAGGCCAGTGCGGTGAAAACCAGTAAGAGGGTATTAACAAAATGAGATAAGAGGCCGGAGTGTCATTACTGAGGACATAAACACTTTGCTTTGCAGTTGCAGCCAGTGCATTCACATGCTGCGTGTACACTACCAAAAGTTTGCAGACACTTGACCATAACAAATTGTGGGTGAGTGGGCATTACTGAGATAAGGCATTGAAATGATGAAAATATACAAATCTGCACTCCAGTTATGTTGAAATTTCTGTTGGCCGCTTTCTGTCTCTGTTGTGCAGTTGTGAACATGTTACATCAGTTTACAGTGAAACCTCGGATTACGAGTAACGCGGTTTTACGAGTGTTCCGCAAGACGAGCAAAGATTTTTTAATAAATTTGAATTTGGAAAACGAGCATTGTCTTGGTTTACGAGTACCCGCGTATCATGTATCACGCATGCGCTTCTTGTTTTGACGCCGAGCGTCACGTGATCACAACTGAGCCAACGGTTTTTCTC
>JAQMYK010000007.1:3904811-3919166 GCA_030014345.1 Clarias buthupogon
TGTAAAGCTGCTTTGAGGCAATGACAATTGCTAAAAGCGCTATACAAATAAAATTGAATTGAATTGAATTGAATTAGGCTCATATTTTGGGACTCTTACACTAGCAATATGGCAATAACGGACTTGTAAACTGGGACTAGGGCTCTTATCCAGGGACTTGTACACTGGGACTAGGGCTCTTATCCAGGGACTTGTACACTGGGACTGGGGCTCGCACATAGGGCCACACACTCAGGGACAGGGGCTCATACTCATCAACTCGTACACTGAGACTAGGGCTTGTACTCATGAACTCGTACACTGGGACTGGAGCTCACTGGGACCGGGGCTTGTACTCATGTACGCTGAGACTGGCAGTCTTCTTTAGGGACTTGGACTGGGGTTCTTATTCAGAGACTTGTACTCTGGGACTACGGCTCTTATCCAGGGACTTGTACACTGGGACTGGCTGTCTTGTTCAGAGACTCGTACACTGGGACTGGGGCTCGCACATAGGGACTCGCACTCAGGGACTGGGGCTCATACTCATGAACTCGTACACAGGGACTGGTGCTTGAACTCGTAAACTGGGACTGGCAATCTCCTTTAGGGACTTGGACTGGGGTTCTTATTCAGAGACTTGTACACTGGGACTACGGCTCTTATCCAGGGATTTGTACACTGTGACTGGCTGCCTTGTTCAGAGACTCGTACACTGGGACTGGCTGTCTTGTTCAGAGACTCGTACACTGGGACTGGCTGTCTTGTTCAGAGACTCGTACACTGGGAATGGGGCTCATATTTATGAACTCGTACACAGGGACTGGGACCTGAACTCGTAAACTGCGACTGACAATCTCCTTTAGGGACTTGGACTGGGGTTCTTATTCAGGGGCTCGTACACTATGACTGGGGTTCTTATTCAGACACTCGTACCCAGGGAATCTTGTTCAGAGACTCGTACACTTTTACTGGGGTTCTTACTCGGAGCCTCGTACACAGGGACTGGAGGTCTTGTTCAGGGATTTGTACACTGGGACTGGGGCTTGTACTCAGATACTCGTATACTGGGACTAGCAGTCTTCTTTAGAGACTCGTGCACTGGGACTGGGGCTCTTACTCAGAGACTCATACACTGTCTTTGACTCACATTGGGACTTGGAGTCGTACACTTGGGCTTGCACTCAGGGGCTCCTACACTGGGACCCGTACTCAGTGACTCTGAGTCCCTGTACTCAGGGATTTAGGTACAGAGAGCTGTACTGCAGACTGAAAGTAAAGGTTTCAGAAAGGTTTGTTATTTACCAAAATATCAAACATGTATAATGGTCGCTGTGGTAAAGTAATCTGTTAAGGGACATGCGATTAACATTTTAGGAAGGAGAGTTGGCAGACAGCAGGTTTTGTGACACATAAGAGCATCACAGATGTTCCAGAACAATAAATATATTTATGGACAGTAAAAAGCATGGCATAATGTTCGACAAAACATTAAAACATGCAGTTGTTCCCAAATCGCTGTTATAAGAGAAATGTGACACTTTGAGGTGGGCTGTTATAGGAACATCATAATTTTTGAAGCAGCCACAGTAAATCTGCCTCGTTGTTAATTATCTTCCTATAACAGCATGTCTCATTTAGTTTTTTTCTTTACTTAGCATATGTTTGATTTCTCTTTATTGTTTGCAAAAAAAAAGAAAAACATTAAGAAAAAAATATCTTACTTCTCCTGATGAAAAACCTGAACATTATGGATATTTTTGTACAAAACCAATCCAGTAAAATTTATTTTCTTCATATTATTATTATTATTATTATTTAATTGTTTAAAAAGTTTAAAGGTTCACGACCTTTCCATGGCTGTGCAGCCCGAGTCTTCCAACAAAGAGAATGAGCCAGCTTTCATCGTCCTCTCATCTCACAAACCCTTATCTCCCTGTCTTTTTTTTTTTTTTTTTTTCCCCACACATACACATTTTTCTTTCTTCCTTTCTCACTCCCTTGTTCTCTCTCTGTTCTCTAGTGCCTGCTCAAAGAGAGTTTTTCATGTCTGCTCGCTTGCAGCTGCTACGTGTTAAATCTGGTCTTGATCATTAGACAGGCTCCTAATTTGCGGAATAAGGAATGTATCATCCACAATTTCTCAAACCCAGTGGCAAGAACGGTTCCCCGCACCTTTCGCTTAGCGATGGAGAACGCCTTTGTCAAAAGAAACAAAGTGGAATTAATTGCTCTCTCTGAAGTCATTATGGCTGTGTGGTGAACAACGGCAGGCGACTCGCAGCCTGCTCTCTCCACTCTTCTCATGAGAACAGTGAAGGTGTGCAATGAAATCACTGCCGTGTCATCACATGCAACCTGCTGCTGTCTGAGGCTCTCACATGCACTAAGCCTATCCGTTCATAAAATTTTAGCTTTCTTCTTTTGTTTTACGTTCTTTCTTGTCTTGCTTTCTTCCTTTTCGTCTTTCTTTGCTTTCTTCCTTTTCGTCTTTCTTTACTTTCTGTCTGTCTGCAAATTTTTCTCTCTCTCTCTCAACAAATCTCCGCACACTCCCCTGGCAGCCGCTCGGGTAGTGCGAGCGTTTCATCGACGCAGCTCTCTCGGCCTGCAAGCTGTCGCAGATGCTCCAACGTTTTCAAGCACGCACGACATTCTCGGCAACGAATCCTGTACTGTAAATCTCTCTACAACGGGTAGCAAGAACAGTGCTTGAGCAACAGCCAATGAGAGTCCAATAGGAAATCAAATTCATCTGTTTTCACGCGGAGGCGCACGCACTCGAATCCAGCTCTATCCTCCTTCTGTTTGTGCGGGACCACGAGAGAAAAATTAAAGCGCATTTGTAATTGTTTCTAGAAGAAACGATTTGGCTTGTTTTACCTAAAAAAAAAAAAACCTTGTTCCTGGTGTTTAAAAATAGCTATGGTAATTTAAAGATGGAGAAAGACCATCTTTCAGTTCTAGGTTATTTGTTTATTAATCAGGGACTACATGGCGACTGTGTTGTCCAACAATTATGATTGCTTGTATAAGGCTCTCAGGGGATTTGAGTTCTGGACTTTGCCATTCCAAAACCTTTGGAATGAAAATTTTAATTTTTTCCTCCTTCATTGGTCATTAAGGTGTCAATTTACTGGTTGGCTTGGGATCATTGTCTTGTTACATGAACCAGGTTTGGCCAAGTTTAAGCTTCCGGACAGATGGCCTCAGATTTGTTTTGAGAATATTCTGTTATAAAGAGGAGTTCATTGTTGTTATTTCAATGGTTTCCCCAAGTCCTATGGATGCAGAACAAGCTTAAATGCCCATCTCACCCATAACATTAACATTGATTATCAATTAAATGACAGTTACCTGGTGACAGGATCATGAGCACCCAAGGCTCATCGATGTCCACGGGGACCAAAGGCCAGTCCATCTGGTACAATACTACAGAAAAACCACAACTTGGAGCACAAAACTCAATGCTGGTCATGAGAGAGAGGCACCAGAACAACCAGTTCACCACAATTCGTGAAAGCAATGGCCCCGCCTCCAATTCCACTGACCCGGCCTCCGAACCCCCCAGATCCCAATCCGATCGGGCACCCATGGGATGCGCCAGACAAAAAAAAAAAAAGTCGAATCCACAGAGGCCCAAAGGATTCATTGACTGGTGCCAGACAGATCACACCGCCAAAAGTCTTGCAGAGCCACTGAGCTGCCCTGGTGGTACAAAGTGAACCTACACAAAATTTGGCAAAATCTTGTGTCTTACGGCTGATCTGTTTTTTACACCCATCCCTTACCGTGCCATAAGGCTGGTTTGTGCTGATGCGCCGTGCTTGGTTTTCGGCCAGATATGGCTCTCCAACTTTCGTATCAGCCCAAAGTTGTGAAGAATTTTCCAGAACTTTTTGCGAAACCTAAACCCTTCTGCCAACTTTCTGTTTGTGCTATCTTGAACATAAACGTGTAATGTTCTTACAGAGGTCTGAAGGTGTCATGACGTGTAGCTCTTAGGTTTTTCCTTATATCTCTGAACATTAAATGGTTTGACCTTGGAATAAATTCACTGCTATACACACTCCTGAGAAAATTAGCATTTGTAAACAGTCCTTTTCGGTGCAGAAAGGTCAAGCTTAAAGTGTTTCATTGTGTTCAGGTTGAAAATTATTCTCTTCCATTAATTGATAATGGGAAATATTTAAATTGAACTAGTTTCCATATTCAGTGTCTCAACTTACTTTTACTCCATCGAGCTTATTTAAAGTTTTGAGTCATTTTGATTCGCTATTATTGTCTGGTGACGTTTTAGCGTTCACACAGCGTTCATCTACCAAACCAGTTTGTTTGTATTTACAGACCAGCTTTAATTATAGTCTGTTCACAAGTAAGACACTTTCCCCAGTTCCTCTTTTTTTGAACAGGTGATCACAATAAATTTCCCTCTTGAATTGTAGGTGCACCTCATCCACATCATGTGCCATGTTTAGCTGTGATTATTTAGTGTAATTTATACACACATGGCGGGGTTTCTGAACTGTCTGCTCTCTAAAACAAATGGCATTGTCTGTACTTGAGCATTTCATTTAAAGTGTGATGCGATGTGTATAGGAATAAGGTAGAATATGTAATGATATAAGAACATAATGAGAACATATTGTAATAAAAGTGTAATGAAACATGCATTTTACTTTTAATGCACCGGACCTTTTTACACCTCTAGCTGCATTACGTTTTTATATTGCGTATCTAAGATTCTCCATAGCTCGATATCTCAATATATTAAGATTAGAATTGATGAAGGTCCCACCAAGGTCAAATGTCTGAAAGAGTTCTTCTTCTTTTTCTTTTTTTTCTTTTAGAAATTTAGCAACAAGTAGGACTAGACTTGGTGGTACCACCTTTCTATGGTCCTGTTAGTTGTCTAGCTTTTCTTTTATTCTTTTTTTTTTTTTTCCCCCTTCTTTTCCTCTCCAGCTTTTATTGTTCTGTCAGTGTCTCTGTGCGTCACAGATATCTAGGTAGATGGAGGTGTGGCTGCAGGCCTGATGGCCTTGCTGTTGGGATTAAGTGGGCCGTGCTCTTTATTGATTTTGTGCGAGTGCCATAAATTGTGCCATGCTGCCCCCTAAGCTATGGCATGCCTTGTTAAATTCTTATCTGGAATCAAGGTCTCTTCAACCTCTCCTATCTCCGACTCTGGCTGTTGTAATTGGATACATTAAAGAGGAGCCGGGCGCATCTGGGCCACACGGGCCTTATGAAAACAGGAATAAAAGGCAGGTTAATTCTATATCGGCCGTGACACGGGGGCGCGGCAGGCACCATCGCAGCACGACCGTCAGCTTGCTACTGAGCCCAAAGATGGGCTCTTGTCAGATTTTAAATCATTCACGACTAACAGCCAGCTGTCTCTTAAAACATTTAACTTTTATTATCTTTCCCTCTTCTTCGGATATGTTCTTGTCTTCACTCTAATGAGTGTATAGGAAGCTTGTTTTATTACAGACCTATTCAAAGGGTAGTGTTACTGTAACACACTCTTATTGTATCTCATTATACATTCTACAGTATATTCTGTACAACACACACTACAGATGTTTGCTCTCCGTGTTTTAGGCCACAATACTTTAAAATCATCGAGGAGTGTGTGTCTCAGATCGTACTGCATCGCAGTGGGACAGACCCGGATTTCTCCTACCGCAAGCGCCTGGACGTGGACTTCTCTCACCTTCTAGGTGTGTGTGTGTGTGAGACATTCTCTTATTTGTGAGGTAAAGGCGGTGATCTCGTGTCTCTAATGTCCGTGTGTTCTTTCAGAGGTGTGTGTGGATAAAGCGCGGGCCGATGAATACGAGCAGAGGGCTTTGGAGTTGGCGCAGAAGGTAACTGACTTCATGTCTCTCTCCTCTGGAACTCTTTCTTTGTCTCCCCTTTGTTAATCTATTCTCTTTTTCTGTCCTGACTAGTTTATTTCTTCTTTTTGCTACACTCTGGTTCTTTTATTGAAAGACTGTGGCCTTTGAAAAGTATTCAATACCGCACCATTTAACCCTCCTTAATTAAAGGCAGCGTATTTGAAATCGTTCAAACAGCCATTTGTAATTAACAGTATTCGGAGATTAAAAAGACGGCCGTATCGATTATCCAGAGTGCACCTTTGGTCAGTGTAGTTGGGTGGAAATGTCTCATGCTGTATCTGCCGTCTAAAATCTTCCCCTCTGGTGGTTTGGGTGTGTTGCCATGCACACATGTATAACCCATCCACAACCAACTAAGCTCACACATTTGCTAATTAATCTGACCATTTTGATTCACACACATTCACATTCCATACGAACTTAAATAATTCTTTTGATTGTGTAAAGCTGCTTTGCGACAATGACAATTGTTAAAAGTGCAATACAAATAAAATTGAATTGAATTAACCTGCCATCATAACTCATAAGCTCTTAGCATTGATTTAGAAACGGCTATTTTTGTACAAGTTAAATATTAAAACTAAAACTCCTTCAATAAAAAAAAAGCTCCTTTAATACATGACTGTTTTTTTTTTTTGCCTACAGTGTAGATGTGTACATGTCGCAAATTATATTTCCATCTTCAATCATTTTTAGAGCTGCATAAACAAGAACAATCAACAATAAAATAAAAACAAGGAACTTCTTAAACACAGTGGCCAAAAGTATGTGGACACATAAGCATGCAAAGATGTTGAATACAACTGTGTGTTTCAAATTCATATGGCAGCAGATTGGTGAGGAACCACATATAGGGTCGATGGGAAGGTGTCCGGAAACGTTTGGTCATGACCTGAACCTTAGAAATTGATGGAGGAAGCAACGTCTGTAGCAGCATCCATCATGTTAAACTCTGGATTCTGTAACAGTCTCTGTAAACACTTCTCTGGCTCTGGTTCTTTGAGCTGCCATGCACTGCTTTATTAACTCTAAAAGACTAAAAGATCTTATTTAACAGTATTTGAATTGCGTTTATTTGAATTCACACCATTTGATATGGTGTGTGAGTGAATACAGTCTAGCTTTAACTAGTTCTGGGGGAATGTCTCCATTTATTTTGTTAGTTCTAAGTTAATAAAACAGGCTGTAGAAAAATATTTAAATGTCACTTCAGAAATATGGAATTTGTACAGGTTTAAAAAGTCAGATATATACGGAGTCATGACTGGCCTTGACTTGACTTAAGGCCTGACAGCGAGATATTGTGTTGTGGCTGCGACTTACTAAGGCATGGGAACAAAGAACCATGTTGTGGCCCCGACTTATTAAGGCGTGGGAACATGAAACTACGTTGTGGCCATGACCTACTAAGGCGTGAGAATGAGATACTATGTTGTGGCCATGACTTATTAAGGCGTGAGAACGAGATACTATGTTGTGGCCACGATCTACTAAGGCATGGGAACGAGATACTATGTTGTGGCCACGACTTATTAAGGTGTGGGAACGAGAGACTATGTTGTGGCCACACCCTAATAAGGTGTGGGACCGAGATACTATGTTGTGGCCATGACTTATTAAGGCGTGGGACCAAGATACTATATTGTGGCCACGACTTATTAAGGCATGGGAACAAGATACTATGTTGTGGCCATGACCTACTAAGACGTGGGATCGAGATACTATGTTGTGACCACGACTTATTAAGGCGTGAGAACGAGATACTATGTTGTGGCCATGACTTATTAAGGTGTGGGAACGAGATACTGTGTTGTGGCCATGACCTACTAAAACGTGGGACCGAGATACTATGTTGTGACCACGACTTATTAAGGCGTGAGAACGAGATACTATGTTGTGACCACGACTTATTAAGGTGTGGGAACGAGATACTGTGTTGTGGCCACCATCCACTATGTCATGGGAGCGAGAAACTATATTGTGGTCACGACTTTTTAAGGCATAGGAACATGATACTATGTTGTGGCCGCAGAAGTAGAATTATTAATGTTTATATCAGTTAGTATAAGATATGATATACATTATTACTTTTATGACGCACTGCATAAAACTACAATCGTCCTAGGACATGAATGACCTCATTGAACACGCTTTCGGAAGATAGATAGATAGATAGATAGATACTGTAGATAGAGTACTTTATTAATCCCGAAGTGAAACTGTGTAGAGTATTATATTAAGTCATGGCCACAGCATAGTATCTCGTAGTCACGTTTTAACTATTTTGTTCCTATGCCTTAGTAAGTCATAGCCAGAGAAAATCCTTCATCAGAAGGGGCTCTGTAGATAAACAGTTCTATTTATTTATATAATTCTGAATTTTAGCGTTGAAGTTTTAAGTGTTCACCTTAATAAAAAGTCTGATAAGTCTTAGGACATCAGAAGGCTAGCGTGTTCTATGAACATGGCGAAAACAAACACCATTTATGAACCAACACTCGTACCTTGAATGCATTCACGATAAGCATGTTATCTGACTAAATTAAATAGCACATAGATTTAGTTTACAGTTTCACAGTTTTCCCCTATCTTTTAAAGCTTACAGCGCAGCGAGTAGTTACACAACATTTGGACAGTAAACAGTGGTGTTTACAAGATGCCCTCTGCACTTTTCTAGATAAAGAGATCGTCATTTCTTCAGACTCAGTTAAAAAATTTAACTAGTACTGTATATATAATAAAACACTGATCTGGAGAAAAGTGCTCGGTGTCCTGTTATTAACTGAATAACATTTCTAATGTTGATTATTTTTCTTGTTTTCTTGATCTATAAGAGAACTGTATGTATGTCGGACCTGTGTAAAAGTGGGTTCCCAGCCCCTCTATATTGGTTTCGTTGATTAATAAACGAGCGCAGACTAGCCAACACTTTCCTCGAAATGTCAGACATCCTCTTGTTTTCTTTAATTAATGTGTTCAGAAGGCTGCAATTACCAAATAAATAACGCTACTTTAGCCTGCAAAAAAAACAAAACATCAGCATAGTTTTTTTTTCCTTTTTTCCCCCCAGAAGCACAGTTTCATTATTCAATTTATTGTTTTTCCTTTTCCTTCTCCTTCAAAGGCCTTTTTCTGAGCAGAAAACGTATAACAACCTACCTTGTACAGCAACATTCATTCGTGATTCGTTTTGATTCGTGATTTATATAAATATGAGATGCCGCACATGAAGTATGCACCGCTGTTGTGTACGTCCTCGTGAAGGCCTGCTCTAATGCTGCTTTTGACCTCCAGTTTGATGAAGAGATCATGGGGAGACAGGACGCCTTGGCCCAGCTCCTGAAGAAGGAGGAGAAAATCAATGAGCTGGAGGCAGAGGTGCAAGCCTTTAGATCACAGGTATTGCCTTTTTTATTTATTTTTTTAATCTCGAGTTTTTCCCTTGCTGTCACCTGTTAACATTTCCGTAATCATTTAATATCTACAGGACTACACTAAAGGTATTGACTTGTTCTTAGGCACATGTATTACCAACCTTTGAGGGGGGAAAAAAAAAAGTATTTAAAGCACGTACTATGAATGGAAGTGTGACTACCAGACCATCGTTTCTCTAAGGTACCCCGTTGTGCACTTTATAAGGAAACCAGTCTCAGTGATACTCCTGTTTTTTTTTTTTTTTTATTCAATTTTTTTCTTAACAACTAATGACAATGGGAATAGTCCAAAACTATATTCATATACCCTTACCTGCACCCAGACAATTGTCATTCTGTACTCTCTCTCTCTGGCGCAATACACTCCAGCTTTATTGTTCCTCTCTGAGAGAACACAGTCACAGTAGCAGCTCTTTGCAGCGTGGGTTGATGCAATGCCCGGCACAATGTCTGAAAGAGTTTTGTTTAAAACTACCAGTTGGAAATGCCCAGCTTGTATTGTTGGCTCGAGGGATCTTGCGTCTTAATTGCGCTGAATTGCTGCTGATTTTTTTTTTTTTGTGGTTATGCCCGTTCCAGCTTTTTGTATAAACATGAATAAAAGTAAATAAGAAATATTGAAAAAGTAATTTATTATTTTTTTTAAAGAAAATGACTGACTTTGACTGGTTTAAAGGTTCACTATGCGGTCGCTCTGCTTCCCTCCACCCAGCCTGTCACTTTACTCATCATGAACGCCTGCACACCGTGTAATGTTACTGCTTTCGTTGAATATGCTTCGAGCCAGGCAAGACTTGACTGTCCTGCTTTTCTTGTCTACGGTAAAAAAAAAAAAAAAAAACAGGACAGCTGTATGATAAATTTCACGACAGGACAGGCGAACTTGACGCTTGCGTGTTACAGCCTGCGCAGTTTGTAAACATCGGCAGAGAAATAATGAGCGCGCCCTTCACGTCCACGGAAAAGTTTTCGGGAGCGGTTTTGCTCGATCGAAAAACACGACCCGAAATTGAATAAAACATGCTGTCGAGTGTTTGAGTGCAGCTACATCACCGTAGTAACTGAAGCGAGTGAGACACAGCAAAATATCATCGCCGCAGCTGTAGCAGGTGCCAAACCAGTCACTATGGGGACATTCCAATACAGTAAAATAACTGATAGACATTATAATAAAAACTTTCCAAGCTGACTATCCTTCATCATGTCTGCTGTCGAAATAGCATAACTATATATATATATATATATATATATATATATATATATATATATATATATCGAAACCATCTCATCTAGAACCAACAACCTAGCCATGATTAAAGACATAGGGATAATTTTGAGTGCTTCATTTTGATGTATGATGTGAGCATTAATTAATGCTCTTGACCTGTAGTGATGATGCACCATCAATGCTCCATATATCTCTAATAATGGGTGGAATAGAAAAGAAATAGAAGAAAAAGTGGATCAATAATAAAGAGTTGAATTGTGAAATGTGCAATTAGCATAAATATCATCAGTAGATCTAGGAATAGAGATTGTAAATGTCTATTAAATGAAAGCGTTGAAAAAAACGTTGCTCAGTAAAGACTGACTAATACATTTTTATTCTCACTATCACTTTCCACAGGAAATGATTGTAACTGGGTCAGGAATTCTTTTTGAAGCTTTAGACCACAAGGTGTTTTTCAAGGAGGTGAAAATTCTAGTACCAACAAACTGGACAAACAGAACATATGAGAGAGCAACAACAGAAACCTTTGACAAGGTACAATGTAGTTACAGTTATATTGTAATTCATAGCGCTTCTGAAAATCATTTATTTATTCTATAGAATTATATGTACATACTGTCAATTCAATATATGATTAAAAAAAATTTATTTATAGGGCAAAATAAGAATTGATGACGCAAATCCTGCATTTGGTAATGATCCATACACTCGCCAGACCCGAAGTTGTGGAAAGGAGGCTGAATACATTCATTTAACTCCAGACTTCTTGTTAGACAGCGACCTTAGTTATGTATATGGGCCTGCAGGTATATGGACATTGTTATTCTGAAATATTATTGCAATTGCAATAACTTCATCTGTATAAAACTATGAGTTTTGTTGTACATTTTGTACTTTCAGGAAGGGTTTTTGTGCATGAATGGGCTCACCTCAGGTGGGGGGTATTTGATGAATATAATACAAAAGAGCCCTTTTACCTCTCTGCTGGTCAGATTCAAGCAACAAGGTTTTATTATCAGCTCCCTACTAAAGAAAAAAATAAACAATATATGCATATTATACACATAGTTATCAATTTTGTGTTTTCTTTTTAGGTGTACAGAAAAGATTACTGGTGTGGCGTATGAATTAGTTAATGATGTCGTTCGTCAATGCCAGACTGATGCAAATGGACTACCCACATCTGACTGTGAATTCTATCCACAGGCAACGCAAAATACAAATGCCTCAATAATGTTCATGCTAGGCATAGATTCTGTGAGTATAACCATTATTTTTTTTAATACTGCATTTACAGTATACTGTGGCATATACTATAAGTGAAATCATAGATACTAGCTGTAAACTTTTAAAATAGACTTTAGGTTTAAAAAGCTTAAAGTTCAAAACTAGTTCACATTTACATTTTATTTTTGTACTGCAAGTATACTTTGAAGTTTAGCACTTTATACTGTATTAGCTGAGATGCCTTTTATTGATTGGAAAAGAATTTGTAGAAAGAGTTAAAAGATTAAAGCTAAAAATAGGCTGATGTAATGCTTTAATGTAATCAATGATATTATTACTTCAGATTGAAGCTCATGTAGGTGTCTTCCTGTCTTTCTGTACTGTAGAGCTATCTGTATTAATACAAATCTTAATCTTATTAATACAAATAAAATAAAAAAATTAAGGGGAAGTATTTTATGCCTTGTTTACGCTAAGTTGCACTTATTTCATTGTGAGCTGGTTATTCGGTATTTGAACGGCAGGTCATAGATGAGAAATCGAAAAAGTAGATTGGATACTTTGATGAAGTTTTGTCTTAAAATTCACTTATACCACTTCAGAGCTGCTATTTTAGCGACGAAAATATTAAGTAATCCCAGTAAAAATATTCAGTTTAGCTTTTCTAATTAATATCTATTGGTGCAGGTGTTTGTTTACATTGAGCAAGTAGCGCATTAGTAGCTTATATCAGTGGATTATTAAATCCATCACAAACAAAACATGATTTTGATTTCACTTATAGTGCAGATTAAACTTAAAAAGGGAATCACGGCATTGCTGATTGGTGGGTGCGCTGTTGTAGAGATGACGTCTTTCGGGAAAGCCCTTCGATGAGGCGTTGTTTGCCTGGTTACCGATGGCTGTGCTCTGGAACTTCTCCTGAGGGTTTCTTCGTTGCGCGACTTTGGAGTTCTGGCACGAAGTCTCGTTGAGAGTTCTTGAAGAGCGGATGACGCCAGAAGCTGCGGCGTAGCACCCGAGCTGCTTGGAAGAGGTTGTAGGTTGCAGTAGTGATGTTAACTGGCGAGACAATTCTGCTTAAGCATGCTGTTTTGAACTTTTGAAGTCTGTCTATCCCACGGGTGATTGGTCCAATCGGATGTGGTTGCGGGGCTTAGCCACGGCTCATGTGGTTCCCCCTTTTGTGCATACATTAGCCCAGTGGCATGTGGGGCCCATCCGGTTGGAGTTTTTAATACCTTTTATAAACTAATTTTGCATGAGCTCTGTTCATGCTAAAAATTTCCCGCATTCACCAATGTTCTTTGAATAAAGCCAGCTTTAGATTGATATCAAACATTACATATCTTACCCACTCATTTCTTCCTTATTATATATAATAAAAGCGGTTTGTAAATGCTGATTACACTTTTTAAGCTATGCAGAATAATCAAACATACACACAGGAATAAAACATACTGAGTAAATATGTATACACAGTTTGCCCTACTGGCACACTTTAAAGATGGTTTAAAATAGTGTCCATCCCGTATGCCCCTTTGTTCATTATAAGGCAGGTGGTCTATAGGTCAATGAAAGTGTCAAAGTGTAACTTGGTGGTTACCCCCCAACTCGGGCTGAAGCTGTAAAACTGTCTGCTTTGTTTACCGGATCGCCGATTTACACCCTTGTTTTTGGGGTTTACTTCAAGGCACCTGGTCTTATGCTTTGTGAAGATTCCTGCAGCTTCGTTTTAGAGACGCTCCTTTATGTTCGCGGATCAGATAAGATTATCGAGATGGCAACATGCAGGCTGGGAGAGGGACTCTGGAACGTGATCAGTTGACTGCTCTCTTTGGGAGCCCCATACATCCCTACAGTGTCAAAGGTGTATAAGACTCACTTGTCGGATTTACGGACAAATCCGACTTACGAACGTGCTCCTGGAACGAAACTCATTTGTAAGTAGGGGACAACCTGTATTAAAATATATATTATTTTAATGTATAGTACTTTCTATTTAGGTATAATTTCTTATAGTTGCAATATACCTTTAACTGGATTACACATTTCTTATAGTTGCAATGTACCTTTAACTGGATTACACATAATATATTCACAATATATATATATATATATATAGTGAATATATTATGTGTAATCCAGTAAATATGGATTATATTCAAGATTAAAACATTTATTTTCTTCTTAAATCAAAAACCTATAATAATATTTAAAATATTTACAATCTTCAAAATAAAAAAGGCTGTAACGTTCTGTGGGTGTTGGACTGTGGGTGTGTGTGTGTAGGCATAGGCGCAGAGGGGGTTCAGGTGTAACAAATAATAGTCTTTAATAATCCAAAGTGTGTATAAACAAATAAAACAAACAACGGCAGTTGGCATAAAAACCTGGAGCGTAACAAAAGCTTAACTTAAAACACAAACACAGACAAGGGGCGGCACGATAATGTACAATACGAACAGGGGAGACATACAGGACACGACAAGACATACTAACAGGCTACCGGACTAAACACTAAGGATTACACAAGTACGGGATAGACATACACAAGACGGTCTTGGCGAGGCCT